>CP139503.1:297844202-298061638 GCA_021014915.2 Artemisia tridentata subsp. tridentata
CTACTGAGGTACAATCTCATAAAGCTTGTTCAAATACTTGCACATCTCTTACAGAACTACAAACTTTAATCAAACATTATGATGATCAAAAGAAAGAGCTAAGCAAAACTCATCAAGACTTAATAGATTATAAGTGTGGTTTAGCTACCTTAGAGAAGCTGATCATACACTATAAAGAAAATAAATTTGCTTTTTCAGATGAAAAAGCTCTTCTTAAACAAGACATGTTCTTTAGAGATGCTGAAATTAAGCTTTTAAGAGATGCATATGATAGGATCAAAAAGGAAAATGAAAACATTCACTTAAGTGTAGAAACACTAGAACATTCTTTTAAGGGTGTAACTAACATGATTGAATGTCAAGTGATCAATAAGGCAAAGTCTGGGTTAAGATACAAAAATGTCCCACCTCCTTATAGAGGAATTCCTGTTCCCCCAGGGATTGACCTAGAGCATTCAGGCTTAGCTGAATTTCAACAACCTGAGCTACAATATGGTGTTCAGCCAAAAGCAAAGTTTGTTGTTGATGAACCTAAGAAAGTAAGTGAAAGTTTAAGTAAAACTTCACTTCATGAGGACAAGGTGTCCTCTGATAGAAAATCAGATGGTCCAATCATAGAGGACTGAATATCTGATGATGATGAAGATGAACAGGTTATGTCTAAACCTGATGTGGTCAAGAAAGCAGGAACAAGTGTTCCTAAGATAGTCAAACATGATATTGATAGGCCTAAAATCAATGTTAAACATGTTAGGCAACCAGTTAGATATTGTGAGCAATATAGAACCACAAACAAGCTTAAAGGCAACCAAAGGAATTGCAATGGCCTTAAGTCTCACCAACTAGGTGATGACTTTGACTTCTATAACAAAGCTTGTTTCATATGTGGAGAATTTGACCATCTTGCAGCTTTCTGCAATCAAAGGGTATCTGTGTAAAACCCCGAAATTTAACATAATATGAAAAGACTAAAATACCCTCTGAATTTGAACTTTAAGAATTTATGAAAATATGTAAGTAACCTCATTTGAATATAAACTAAGTTACAAAGCAAACTAAGTTAATATAAACTTTGCTCTATGAATTAAGAGTTACATTATAAGATTTTGTTACAAATAAAATCTCTACATCTAGCACTAGTCTAGTCAATCAACTTGATGTGTTTTGCACACAAAATTTCGGCCCAAAAGAATTAGAACAAGAAGAGTTAACAAAGGCTTATGTAGCCCATTATGAAAGTCCATTAAACCCCTAACTTGGCTCATCAAAAATCTCAGCTTCCTTCCTTTTGTTTTAACCGATCACCACAAAAGAAAAAGAAAAAAAATAGATAAATAAATCAAGAAACCCTAACTCTCTCTAAAAGTCGGTTTTCCCTCCCCTTGTTGCTGCCATTCGATCCACAAACAACCACAATAAGGTGTGAATATTGCTCCTACTAGTCAAGGTAAATTGTTCTTGTCTTTCTTGATCCATAAGAATTAAAAATAAGTGTTGAAAGAAACCCTAAAACCTTATTATGTAAATCGATCAGTTGTGTGGGATGAGTTTAAACTATCTTAATTATGATAAGATCTGTATTAAGTCCACCTAAATATGCTATAAACTCATATATAATTGTTTCGTGTCAAGAATTGATTTTTGGGATAACAAAACCCTAAGAATATGCATGAATATATAAAACTGCTACTGATCTGGAAAGTTATTCAAATTTAACCGGCTGTAATTAAATGATGTGAACATGTATTTAGGTGTTTTTTGAGTCTAGAACTAAGTTCAATGAAATAGCTACCTGGGAAAATTTAGTTTGTAATTTTTGGAGGCCTGGAGGGCTACCTTTTGATTTTTGGGAAATTATGTGTCTGATCGGATTTGTGAGTCTGGAAAATCAGTCCGGGTTTTTGAATTTTAATTTCCAAACCAGCTTCAATTAGGAGGTGTCCTTTGAACTGGGTAATATTCAGGATGTCTATTACTTCCTGGAATTTTTGTAGATTTTTGTGAATTTTCTTAAAAGGTTTCTAACTAATAGATTTTCGTATAGTGAAATCAGTCAGAAATCTGGACGAGTTGGTTTAAGTGAATTTTAATCCATAGTTATGCTACTTAATAAAATCTGAAAAAAATTTGATAAAATACTTAAGACATGTGAGCATCTCTGAGAATTTTTGGGAATTTTATTATTGAGTTCTTATACGGTTTATAATTTATAGAAAACCTAACAATTTCGTATATAAAACTGTGAGGAATTATAGAAGGTTAAAAAGGAAATTAAAAGGGTGTTATGTGTTTATAATTCTAAACTAAAGGGTCTAAAGTGTTATTCTTTTAATATTAAAGGACCAAACATATGAAAACCTGTAACTTCATAGTAATTTCATTTTCCACCCTAACTTTATGAGAATTGCAAACTAATCCCTAAACTTATGATAATTACCTAATAAACCCTAAATTATGGAAACTACTTTATGAACCCTAAAATTTTGTAAAAGACATTATGAACCTTGAACTATGAATATGATCATCTGTAATACTTTGAATTGGCATACGGGAATGTTATAACTTAAAGTCACCTAATATGGAATGAGAACAAAAATGAAACCTTACGATCATATGAACTTATAAGAGAACTTATGAATATTTGTAGATCGGGTGAAGAGGGAGTGATCATCCATCCCTATTTCTTTCGTTGCTTTGATATTTGGTGTACTTTGTCGAGGTACAGATATTCTGCTCTTTGTATAAGGAGCCTTCGGTCTCTATTTTGATTCGTATTAGGGTTTCCCTATACCATTGCTATGTTCCCTACACTTGGATATGAACCTTTGATTTCTGAACCTCTTATATGAACCTTTGGCATTTGAGCTTTGACATATGAACCTTTGATATGAACCACGAGATTTGGATTATGATTATGACATATGAACCTTTGCTATGATATGAACCTTTGACCTTTGACCTTTGACCCCAGTTTGATACTACGAGCCAAAATATGTTTCCTAGCCATGAAGGTAACATGGCCGTGTCATTGATGCACCAATGGCATGACTCGTGTTTGGTTCGAGTGATTAGCCACACCGTCCTCATTTGATATGATATGCGCGCTTTATGATTTGTTATGGCCAATATGATTTGTTTGGGGGGCGTATGGATGCATCCTAGATATGTTCTGATATGATTTGATATGTTTTGATATGATATGATATGGTGACTGAGGCTGGGTGCAATCCACTTCTTTTACACCCCTGGGAGCTAGCTACTCTATTTGAAGAATGAGGACACCCCTCATATTATCTGATTATCTGAGAGGTCTCCCCTCTATATGATTATGAAGATATGATGCGATATGATATGTGATGTGATATGTGTGGGCTCGTGGTGGATTACTGTCCTAAACCTTTACTCTTTAAACCTTTACTTATATTTTATTCATTATGCTATATCTGTTCTATTCCATTTGTTTTCGTTTCCGTTTATTATATATCTGTTCACTGGGCTTTTTAAGCTCAGCCGCGTTTCTTTTCCCGCGGCAGGTTTTAGTTGGAAGCTGGGTTAAGAGTGGAATGCTTTGGGCTTAGATGGCTATCCTGGACTTAGTGATGACTAGAAGAGACATGCATTTTGGACATAGTATTTTATTTTGTACTCATTGTAACCTTGTAGTTTCAGTATTTCAATTGTAACCTTTGAAATTCTATTGTATTATTTAAGTCGTATGTTTATGCTTGCTTTGATATGTCACCATTTATGTGACACTTCTACCCTTGCCGGGTTGGGGTGTTACATTTCTGCAACCAAAGGGTATCTGGGTATACAAACAATAGGGTGAATTTAAAAAGGCATACTCCTAAAAGTCACTCTAATTTTACTAGAACAAACCCTAGAGCAGTTTCATTAAAGTCTGGACCAAAAGCAGTTCCTACTGCTAGACCAAAAGTTTCTACTGCTCACCAAGCAGTTTCTACTGCCAGACCTTTTTATTCTGTTTACCCAAAACCAGCAGTACAAAGTGCAAAAACAACTTACAATCATGCACAAATAACTGCTAAAAGACCTTTTCCAACAAAAGCAAGTATACAAAAACAAATTTGGAAGCCAAAGGGTACTGGCTACATTAAATATACTGTTGATAGGGAAAAGAGGGCTAATGCTGTTAAGGCCTCAGCATGTTGGATTTGGAGACCTCTTAAATCTAATGGTGCATCAACTGTTCTCAAGAGATTTAACTACATTGATGCACGTGGCAAATCCAGTTCAGTAATGACATGGATTCCCCAAGATAACTAATTCCTTATTTGTGTGCAGGAACATTCACCAACAGATCATGAAGATCAAGGCTATTCAGATAGTGGGTGTTCAAGGCACATGACAGGCAACAAGTCTTATCTTTCAGACTTTCAATCATTAGATGGAGGCTATGTTACCTTTGGAGGAGGAAGGAGGAAAAATTACTGGTAAAGGTACTCTTAAAACCGGTAAATTAGATTTTGAAGATGTGTACTATGTGCAAGAGCTTAAGTATAATCTTTTTGGTGTCTCACAAATGTGTGACAAAAAGAACAAAGTTCTTTTTACTAACACTGAATGTCTTGTACTTTTTTCTGATTTTAAGATGCCTGATGAAAGTCAAGTACTTCTTAAAATTCCAAGAAAGGGCAACATGTACAGTGTTGATATGAAGAAGATTGTTCCTAAAGAGGCACTTACTTGTCTAGTTGCAAAGGCCACATTGGATGAATCTATGAAATGGCATAGGAGGCTTGGTCACATTAACTTCAAAACCATAAATAAAATTGTTAAGAATGGTTTGGTAAGAGTTTTACCTCTAAAACGATTTGAAAATGGCCAAACATGCATTGCTTGTCTTAAAGCCAAACAACACAAAGCCACTTGTAAGCCCAAGATTTTTAACTCTATTGATCAATCATTGTTTATGCTTCATATGGACTTATTTGGACCTACAAATGTGAGTAGTATAATGCATAAAAGATTTTGTCTAGTTGTTACTGATGACTATAGTAGATTTACATGGGTTTTCTTTTTAAGTTCTAAGGATGAGACTTCTAGCATTCTTAAAACATTTATAACAGAGATAGAAAACCTAGTAAGCAAGAAAGTAAAAGTCATTAGATGTGATAATGGGACAGAGTTTAAGAATAGAGTTATGGATGACTTCTGCAAGGAAAAAGGTATTAGGAGAGAATTTAGTGTTGCTAGAACTCCTCAGCAGAATGGAGTTGCTGAGAGGAGAAATAGAACACTCATAGAAGCTGCTAGAACCATGTTAGCCGACTCTAAGTTGCCTATCACTTTTTGGGCTGAAGCAGTTAATACTGCTTGCTATGTCCAGAATAGGGTTTTGGTTGTCAAGTCTCACAATAAGACATCATATGAGCTTTTTAGAGGTAGAACTCCTGCAATAGGATTTATTAGACCTTTTGGATGTCATGTGACAATTCTGAATACCTTAGACCATCTAGGAAAGTTTGATGGTAAAGCAGATGAAGGATTCTTAGTTGGATATTCTCTTAATAGCAAAGCTTTTAGAGTATACAACTCAAGAACTAGGAGAGTAGAGGAAAACCTGCATGTGGAATTTTTAGAGAATAAATCCAATGTAGCAGGTGAAGGTCCAAAATGGCTATTTGTTCTTGAGTCTCTAACCATATCAATGAATTATGTGCCTGTTGTTGCAGAAACTAATAATTTTTCAGGTTCAGAAACAAATGATGCAACAGATGAGGCAAGGTTAGAAAAGGAGACAGATCAAGATTATTTGCTGATGCCAATATGGACAAGTTCAAGTGTGGATTCAACTTCTTATGACGAACCTTCTTCTGATGAAGCTAAAGAAGGGATTGAAGCTGAAAACAAGGAAGATGGAACAAAGGAACAAGAAAATGTTTCTACTGATGATAGTACTGCTGAGACAGAGCATTCTACTGGTAGGCTTAATTTTTCTACTGCTGAGCCAAATGTTTCTACTGCTGGCCCTTCAGAACCAAATGAAGCAGAATTCTCAGAAGATGAGGTGGATTTCAATAATCTCCCACCTCATTATCAAGTTCCTACTACACCACACACAAGGATTCACAAAGTCCACTCCCTGGATAATGTGATTGGAGATGTACAATCAGGGGTAAAGACAAGGTAACAACTGATGTCTTCAGACCAACAAGAGCTTCTTGATGCTCTTTATGCATCAAAGCAGCATGAGTATTCCAACTCTTGCTTATTTGTATATTTTCTATCACAAGCAGAACCAAAGAATTTTCTTAAAGCCCTAGATGATTCAAGCTGGGTAGAAGCTATGCAAGAGGAGCTTCTTCAGTTTAAGATTCAGAAGGTATGGGTGCTAGTTGATTTACCCAAGGGGGTATGGGTAATTGGCACTAGATGGGTTTTCAGAAATAAAATTGATGAAAGGGGCATAGTGATTAGGAATAAGGCTAGATTAGTAGCCCAAGGGTAAACACAAGAAGAAGGGATAGACTATGAAGAGGATTTTGCTCTAGTAGCAAGGATTGAAGCCATTAGGTTATTTTTGGCTTATGCTTCATTTATAGGCTTCACAGTTTATCAAATGGATGTCAAGAGTGCTTTTCTGTATGGTACTATTGAAGAGGAGGTATATGTTGTGGAAAACTAGAAGGGGGGTTGAATAGTTTTATGTCTTTTTAATTTTATTATGAAAACCTTTGTTTATTTTTAAAACACTTAGATTCAAGTTTGTATGAAAAATAAAACTTGAACCTTATTATTAGTTATATAAGTATTCTTTTAAATTGATTGTAAAAGTTTTGGTTTCTTGAATAGAGTTTCAATTTGATCTATATGTGAAGTCAACTTCTAATTATTACTAACAGTTATATATGCCTATATGTTATAAAAGTAATGACGATATAAATAAAGATGTAAGTAAGAGATGGAAAGATCTAACCGAGACACGAGGGATTTATAGTGGTTCGGCTACAAGGACACCTACCTTGCCCTACTCCACTCCCCGAGCACCAAGCTCGAGAGTTTTCTTCACAATTTCAATAAGCTCCCTTATGGCGGAGAAAACCGTACACAACTTTGGCTTACACGGGTTTAACGACACAAATCTAAATGTCGAGTTCTAATCGTAGCTAGAACCAATCTCACAACTTCACAACACAACTTCTTCACAACTTATTCACGACTACTTCACGACTTCTTCACGACTTCAACACGACCGCTACACAACCTCTATGCTGCGGCTTCACGACTTCAACACTATGTCTTCACGACTAAGACTTCACGACTTCAACACGACCGCTACACAACCTCTATGCTACGGCTTCACGACTTCAACACTAGGACTTCACGACTAGGACTTCACGGCTTCAACATGACTGCTACACAACCTCTATGCTACGGCTTCACGACTTCAACACTAGGACTTCACGACTAGGACTTCACGGCTTCAACAAGACCGCTACACAACCTCTATGCTACGGCTTCATGACTTCAACACTAGGACTTCACGACTAGGACTTCATGGCTTCAATACGACCGCTACACAACCTCTATGCTACGGCTTCATGACTTCAACACTAGGACTTCATGACTAGGACTTCGTGGCTTCAACACGACGGCTACACAACCTCTATGCTACGGCTTCACGACTTCTATGCAACGGCTTCACAACGGCTTCAAGACTTCTCTACTTCACAACTTTACAAGGCTTCTACTCTACTTCTTTACTCCACAACTACTTATCCACCTTCTTCACTACTTACACACTACTCTAGCCTAATCACTTATGTTTACAACATATATACACTCTTTACACAAATGAATGAAAGATTTACAAAGTATACAAAATAAACAACTTGAGTGACAAGATGCTACTAAGTTGTAATACTTCTAGTCTTGATTGATAGAAGTATTCTTCTTTTGCACTTGGATGGTGGAAGCTTGGATCACTTGGAAACCAATGCTTAAGATTACATGATCAAAGGTTTTTTGAAGATATGAAATGAGATTTACAACAGAAAGTTTTAGTGCAAAAGGTTAAGTAAAAATCCTGGGGAAGGCTGGTATTTATAGGAGAAAAATCTGGACAGCTGGACCCTACTGGAGCGTGGCTGGCCCCCCTAAATAGGGGGCGGTCCCCTTAACTTTAAGGGGGCCGCCTAGTAAAATTAAGGGGGCCGCCCCTGCTGAACGTTGGCCAGTTTTGTCCTTTTGTGGGGAAGGTTTTTCTGGAACATTTTAACTGATTTTGGTTAAAATTTTGAATTCATATTTTTATAAAAGATTAAACATTTTTATTTAATACCAAAAATGTTTTTCAAAAATATATAAAATGTTTTTGATGTTTTATAAAAAATCTAGTTATTAAGAAAATGTTCCTTTGATCATATAATGCATTAAGCACTTGTTTATTCATACCTTAAGTGATTAAGTTGTAGAAATGAATATTTACAACTAAATACTTGTTTATTTGATAAGTTTATGTTTTAATGAGTTTACATTTTGTGATCATCAAAACATAGAGATATGAATAAATATTGATAATGTTTTTAGGCATTATTTATGTCAACAATCTCCCCCTTTTTGATGATTACAAAACCTAAACTCATTAAATCCAAAAGGTTATTTTTGGACAAGTATTTAGTGAGTTTATATTCACTTCTCCCCCTTTTTGTAGCATCAAAAAGGTTGAGCCGACAAGTTTTAGAGACAAAATTTGTTGGAACGAGAACTCCCCCTTGATGTGTGCTCCCCCTCGTTTGAGGGCACCAAGGAATCGATATATGGAATACTTGCAAGAAAAATATTAGAAGCACAAGCATATATATAGCAAAAATAAGCATGCATATAAAGACATTCATTAAATGTTGTGTATCAATACACAACCATCCAAGATTATATTCAATCCTACATTAGCTAGTAAGTAATGCAATCTACATAATCATTCTAGGAGTACATGATCTTCCATGGGGCTTGCACACAAAATGGTTTGAAAAATTATTTTTGATTAAGCATTGCATATGCTTAATTTGGTGAGAATGAAGGTGGTGGTGGTGTAGTGGGTGAAAATGGTGGAGGTTGTGGTGGAGGTTGGTTGTTAAGCATGTGTTCAAGGGATGAAAACATGTAGTGTATCTCATCTCTAAGACCAAAGATGATGGTTCGGTTGTGGATATTGAGGTGGTGGTGATGGAGTTTTGGTGTCTTAGAGATGATTTTGGTGATAGCATGGTGAATGAAAATGGGTGTTTGATGGAGGTGATGGTTGATTTAGGTAAGGTTTGGAGGTTTTGTGGTAAAATTCCAATACCAGTTCGTCCTTTAAGAGAAATGGTAGCTGGGGCTAGATAAAAGGGGTCGCAAGATGCAAAAGAAAACAGTAAATTTTACTGCCCAGATGGCCGGTCCCCTTAATTGTAGGCCGGCCCCCTTAAAATTAAGGGGACCGCCTAGGGAATTAAGGGGGTCGCCCATCTGGTGTTTTCCCAGGCGGCCAAATTTGAATTTTTTTCAGAAAAGGGTCATTTTTAGGGTTATTTTGCAGCAAGCTCCATTTGAATCATGTACATCAAGAATGATTAAATAGTGGCATAAACATGTTAAATACGCATGCATACATTTAAAACATATTATGGAATAAGCATGTTATTAATCATCAAGCATGTATATATATCATGATATCAAGTATACAAGCAATAAGCATAACAATCATATATTAAAGACAAGAAATAAAGCAATCATTAGTTGAAAATAATTATGTTAAAAACATAATTATTGATACAACACATATTTTGCTTATAGCATACAATAAGTAGAAAATTTTAAATTGCCTAAGAGATCCATTTGACTTGCTTGAGACATGAAAAACTTGAATTATTTTGGATGGATGATGGTAAAGAGGGGGTAAAAAATTGGATTAATGGGGTTGTAAGTATGGGTGTATGGATGTTGGAGAGAGTGTTGATGGAGGAATTGGAGGTGGAGAGCTTGGACTTGACCATGTTGAATGAGGGTTTTGATGTTGTTCAAGTGGTGGTGTTGGATTAGATCTAGTGAGAAGATACTCAATCCAAGTGAGACGCTCATTTAAGGCGATGGTTTGATTTTGGAGAAAGATGCAACAAGGACAATTGTTGACATGTTTCTCAATTTGACTCAAGTGATGTGGTGATGATGGTAATGATGGTGAGATGGATGGTGATGGGTTTAAGTTGCTTTGAGCAAGGTGCAAAGCAAGGAGAGCATTAAGCTCATGGGCTTCCTTGAGTTCTTCAATGAACTTCAAGTGTTGAGTGGAAGGTGATGATAATGGAGAGTGGTTGTTATTTGGTGGAAGTGGTGGTGACACTTTTGGTGGTGGAGACATTTGTGAACTTGGGTAATTATGAGTGAATGAAGGTGGACATATGGATGATAGGTTATGTGTGTGAAAGGGTTCATTAGGATGAGGTTTAGGTGTTGGTTGAGTTTGAACAACATCATTTGTTGGGTTATGGCAAATGTCAAGCTTCCTCCTCCAAATGGGTATTTATGGTGTAGTGATGATGTGATTGTGGAAGGTAAATTTTGGAGGGTGGTTTGTGACAAAATGTGTTTGTGAATTTTGGGAAGTATAGGATAAAATGGGTTTAAAATAGAAAAAGGGAGCAGCACCTTCGACCATCAGATGGCCGGTCCCCTTAATTAAGGGGCCGGTCCCCTTAAATATTAAGGGGGCCGCCCATCTGCTGATTTCCAGGTTACTGGAAATGGGTTTTTTGGCAGAAAATTGTTGAAAGGGTTGTGTTTTTTGGGTTTAGTTTCAAGCAAGTCCATCTTCTTTTGAGGCAATTTAGGATTTAATAACTTATGTATGCTAAGCATATTCATTAGACATTATTATCTAGCATGCAAACAACTCATTTAGCATGTAACATATATATGTTAGACAAGAAAACACTACATAGCACCAAGTAATTCATAGTATCATATTTAGGAAGATTAATAAGCTAGTTAAATAATCCTAATGAATATCTATGTGCATGGGAATGTAGAGTTGTGAAAGCATGGACTTCTAGACTTGTACCAAGTGAGGTCTTAGTGAATAAATTATGGTTATTTTCAAATTTAGTTCACTTATAAATGTCACATACATAAATATAGATGACAGATATGAGATCACCATGCATGATTTAAAGAAATGTTTTTGGCATTATTCAACAATGTTTGAAAGTGGGTTTTTATGTGGATGTGAAAAATATTTTAACGAAATAGTTTTGGTTTTATTTCAAAATGTTTTTATGAGGAAAGAAAACATATTTTTCCAATCTTTGGTTTTGATATAACACGTAATTATGGACACAAGTTTGGAAGAAAGGTAGGATGGTGAAACATGTAAAATAGAAATGTGTCATAATCTTTTGAAAAATTATTTTTCCAAAATGTGAAGTTTTTGCAAATTTAAAAATAAGTCCCATTAATTATAGGTTTAAAAAATAATGGTTTATAAAAGATCTCATGCTCAAGTCTATTGTCACATGCTACCTCTTTCTACATATCCTATTACATTTACGCATGTATTATGACTAAATACAAAAATACATCATGTCAGAGTAGTTAGAGAAAAACAAAAGCTATTATAATGATAATGCATTCAACAACTAAACAAATAATTACGAAGGCATGTAGTCAAATCACATAGGAGCAAGTAAACATCTAGAAATTTTATATATGCAGGATGACATACATCTAGGAATGAAAAGCTCTAGTGAAAAGCAAAGTTCATAACAGTAAACTATCGTTAGGTATATTTAGGAAGAATAATTTATTCAAGTTGGAGAATGAGTATGAGACTATTACTAGTGGTGCTCAATTCAGGCTAAACACGACCGTTTTTACGGGTTACACACACCCAACTTCTCACATAGAAGCAATTCAACCGTTAGGTCAAATTGAGTTTCTGGTCAATAGATTCTCCAGTAGTCATTCTCTTTTTAGAAGAAATTAAGTTCCTAAATTTACCTATCGAAGAGTACCAAATATGAAGATTGCTTGGTTTACTAATACTTAGGGGGGCTAACTAAAGGGTTTCTAGTTCATTAAGCCACAGAACGAATATAACTAAAGTGTAAAGGCAAAGCAACCTATCAGACTAAGCGTATCCTAAGGCATTAATAAGATTATATGCATGAAGTAATTACTTATGAAATTTTAAAAAGAGAACTTACCTCACGTCCTAGCTTTTCTTCGTAATGTCTCAGATGATGATCGACATGTGAATGATAGGTGAGTCTTCAAGATAACCAAGGTGTGAAAGTATATCATGGCAAGCTTCTAACACCTTATTTAAACCGAAGTGGCTTGACCCGAACATGTCTTGTACGGATGATGATCTTCTCCTTCGTCTGTGTCACTCCATGATTTTGGATTGAGTTCACTTTGGAGTTGATACATGTAGTCTTCGTCGTTAATACCTACATTAACAACATTTGAACTAGTAGCACATGTATCTATTTTATCTAAATGTTTATCTATTAAATTTTCTAAGATAACCAATTCATGTAAAAGATCAAAATCCTCATTTTTGGCTTGACATTTTTCTTGATGAAAGTTTAAGAAATTTTTCCAAATATCATTTGCCGTTTTACAGAAGAATATTCTTTCATATTCAACTTTCAGCAAGGTTTTATAAATAATTATTTTAGCTTTATTATTTATTTCATTCTTTGTTTTCAAATAATCAATTTGACTTTCAAAATCCGTTTTTGTTTGATTTTCAAAACCAGTTTTTGTTTGACTTTCAAAATATGTTTTTGTTTAACTTTCAAAATATGTTTTTGTTTGACTTTCAAAATCACCAATCGAAATGACATGCCAAAGATCTAGATCAATTGATTTCACATAAGTTTCAAATTTATTTTTCCATTCAAGAAAAGTATAGTTTTTAAATAGTGGTGGTTTTAGCAAAGATTCCCCTTCTAGATATTTTTCGAATTCCATAGATCGATTCAAGTTTTAAAATACAGTATATTTTAAAGATCTTGATTGACGTGGCTCTTGATACCAATTGTGGAAAACTAGAAGGGGGGGGGTTGAATAGTTTTATGTCTTTTTAATTTTATTATGAAAACCTTTGTTTATTTTTAAAACACTTAGATTCAAGTTTGTATGAAAAATAAAACTTGAACCTTATTATTAGTTATATAAGTATTCTTTTAAATTGATTGTAAAAGTTTTGGTTTCTTGAATGGAGTTTCAATTTGATCTATATGTGAAGTCAACTTCTAATTATTACTAACAGTTATATATGCCTATATGTTATAAAAGTAATGATGATATAAATAAAGATGTAAGTAAGAGATGGAAAGATCTAACCGAGACACGAGGGATTTATAGTGGTTCGGCTACAAGGACACCTTCCTTGCCCTACTCCACTCCCCGAGCACCAAGCTCGAGAGTTTTCTTCACAACTTCAATAAGCTCCCTTATGGCGGAGAAAACCGTACACAACTTTGGCTTACACGGGTTTAACGACACAAAGCTAAATGTCGAGTTCTAATCGTAGCTAGAACCAATCTCACAACTTCACAACACAACTTCTTCACAACTTATTCACGACTACTTCACAACGGCTTCACGACTTCTTCACGACTTCAACACGACCGCTACACAACCTCTATGCTGCGGCTTCACGACTTCAACACTATGTCTTCACGACTAAGACTTCACGACTTCAACACGACCGCTACACAACCTCTATGCTACAGCTTCACGACTTCAACACTAGGACTTCACGACTAGGACTTCACGGCTTCAACACGACTGCTACACAACCTCTATGCTACGGCTTCACGACTTCAACACTAGGACTTCACGACAAGGACTTCACGGCTTCAACACGACCGCTACACAACCTCTATGCTACGGTTTCATGACTTCAACACTAGGACTTCACGACTAGGACTTCATGGCTTCAATACGACCGCTACACAACCTCTATGATACGGCTTCATGACTTCAACACTAGGACTTCATGACTAGGACTTCATGGCTTCAACACGACGGCTACACAACCTCTATGCTACAGCTTCACGACTTCTAGGCAACGGCTTCACAACGGCTTCAAGACTTCTCTACTTCACAACTTTACAAGGCTTCTACTCTACTTCTTTACTCCACAACTACTTATCCACCTTCTTCACTACTTACACACTACTCTAGCCTAATCACTTATGTTTACAACATATATACACTCTTTACACAAATGAATGAAAGATTTACAAAGTATACAAAACAAACAACTTGAGTGACAAGATGCTACTAAGTTGTAATACTTCTAGTCTTGATTGATAGAAGTATTCTTCTTTTGCACTTGGATGGTGGAAGCTTGGATCACTTGGAAACCAATGCTTAAGATTACATGATCAAAGGATTTTTGAAGATATGAAATGAGATTTACAACAGAAAGTTTTAGTGCAAAAGGTTAAGTAAAAATCCAGGGGAAGGCTGGTATTTATAGGAGAAAAATCTGGACAGCTAGACCCTACTGGAGCGTGGCCGGCCCCCTTAAATAGGGGGCAGTCCCCTTAATTTTAAGGGGGCCGCCTAGTAAAATTAAGGGGGCCGCCCCTGCTGAATGTTGGCCAGTTTTGTCCTTTTGTGGGGAAGGTTTTTCTGGAACATTTTAACTGATTTTGGTTAAAAATTTGAATTCATATTTTTATAAAAGATTAAACATTTTTATTTAATACCAAAAATGTTTTTCAAAAATATATAAAATGTTTTTGATGTTTTATAAAAAATCTAGTTATTAAGAAAATGTTCCTTTGATCATATAATGCATTAAGCACTTGTTTATTCATACCTTAAGTGATTAAGTTGTAGAAATGAATATTTACAACTAAATACTTGTTTATTTGATAAGTTTATGTTTTAATGAGTTTACATTTTGTGATCATCAAAACATAGAGATATGAATAAGTATTGATAATGTTTTTAGGCATTATTTATGTCAACATATGTCTCACAACCTCCGGGGTTTACTGACCCAGACCATCCAGACAAAGTGTAGAAGGTAGTTAACTCCTATGGTTTCAGATGAGTTCCATGGGGGAACTTACATTATTTTTGGTTCTGCAAGTTAAGCAATCTAGTGAAGGCATATTTATCAGCCAAGATACATATGTTGCAGAGATTCTAAGAAAATTTCAATTTGCTAATTCAAAAGTAGCAAGCACACCAATGGACTCTGAGAAGCCACTTCTTAAAGATGTAGATGGAGACAATGTGGATGTACACACATACAGATCTATGTTAGGCTCTTTGATGTATCTCACATCATCAAGACCTGATATCATGTTCTCTGTTTGTGCTTGTGTAAGATTTTAAGTAACTCCTAAGGTTTCTCACTTAATAGCTATCAAGAGGATTTTTAGATATCTCAAGGGTCAACCTAGGTTGGGTCTATGATATTCTAGGAAATCATATTTTGACTTGGTAGCATATTCAGATAGTGATTATGCTGGTGCTAGCTTAGACAGAAAGTTAACAACTGGAAGATGTCAATTCCTTGGGTGTAGACTAATCTCATGGCAGTGTAAGAAGCAAACAATTATGGCTACTTCAACAACTGAAGCTGAATATGTAGCTGCTGTAAGTTGTTGCGGTCAAGTCCTATGGCTTCAAAACCAACTTCTTGACTATGGGTACAATTTCTTAAACACTGTCATACATATTGATAATAGTAGTACAATTTGCATAACTAAAAATCCAGTGCAACACTCTAAAACAAAACACATTGAAATTAGACATCATTTTATTAGAGACTGCAATGAGAAAAAGTTGATTCAAGTTTTTAAAATTGATTCTGATCACAACTTTTCAGATCTTCTCACAAAAGCTTTTGATGTTGGAAGGTTTCAATACTTGGTAGCAAGTATTGGGATGCTAAATCCCCAATGATTTAAAACTCTGTGTTTTTGTATATAAATTTTTGTTTGTACTGCTAGCTTTGTAAATTGGTACTGTTATTGAAAATTTTGTACTGCTAGTACAAATTTTGTTTGTTAAGTTCATATTGTTAGTCATATAATGATACTGCTATAAGACAAATGTTTTTGCATTTTGTTTCTTGGTTTTGGACTAACATTTTCAGGTATGAACATTTGAGCACAAAGGAAGTTTCAAGTGAAATGTATGAGCAGCAGAATGATTATACTAGTTGCTGACATAATAGGTTCATGATAGACTGAGTTTGAGGATTCATTAACAAAGGTTTACACCTAAGTTAATTGATTCTTTAAAACTTTTTTCTTGAAACCTGATTATGATATTTCACATTGACTTGATGGCTCAGTTGGTCAGATAGTAACTGATTCAACTCACTTTCTATCATTTTATACTTTAATTAGTATAATGAGCAAGTCTAAGGACATCTGATAGAAAGAACAGCGAACAAATGTTCATCTAACACTTGTGTTAGAAGACACAATTGTCACGAGCTGGAAAACCTGTCAAGAAAGCCCTTTGAATGGGTTTGTCTGTACACAGGCAGTTATTTATAGCTGAAAATATTGGTTCTCACACAACCAGATGTTATTTTAAACCGAATTCTTGATTAAGTGTCTGTTACACACTTAATCCCTTCAAAATGGTTATACGCAGTATAATTTTTCAATCATAAAATCAAGTTCATACTGCTAAGTCAAAAGTTTCTTAAAAAAGGATTTTCAAAGTGGCTCAGAAAAACCATCAAATGATGGACAATGAGTCAAAGCCCCATGATTCACCACTCATAGGAGTTAACACACCTAGAAGTGATGAGGGTAGCTAATTAAACTCTTAAGGAATTGATGGCCAACATGTACACCATTGTCTGAAAATAATGTTCTAATTGGTAGATCACATGATGGTGAGAGATCTTCCAAACAGGGGAGGAAATATTTTGGTACATGGTGAGAGATCTTCCAAGCTCAGTGGAGGAAGATTAACCAATAAGAGAAGAAAAGCAGTTGTTGTATCTTATCCTACAATGGAAAAGACAAGAGCATACAAGATGATGATGTCAGCTTTTTGAGAAGCTAACATGTCTTATTATTTAGCCAATAATAAGAACAAGCATTCAGTTGATGGATGCTGGGAATAACCTTTTTCAGTTGATGGATACTGGGAATAAGCTCTTCAAATGAAGAAAGTTCAAATGAAGATTCTGGAGTATTATATATATTCGGAAGGGATGAAGCATTCAAATGGAGAAAGTTCTATCTAGGTTCTTTCAGTTTCAATTTCAGTTCACTACGTTTGTTCATCACTTGCAAAGGCATGCTGAAAGATAATTTGACTTCTTGGAACAAGCATCCAAGATACACAGCACCATTGCCTCTTATAATTCCTCCATCCAAGGAAATTGCACCATCTTTTATTCAAGGTACTACTATTGTTCAAGACAAAGAAAGATGATGTTATTGCTGAAAGAGATTCACAGAAAGCAGATGAGTTAGACAGAAAGATAGTTAGTCTTACAGAACAAAGAAAAGCTCAGATCAAGAGTCTGACTGTTTAGTGTTTGAAAGATCCTCACAATCAAAATTTAATTCAGAAAAAACATGTTGATTTAGAGAAATCACAAGTTTAGGGGAGGATTGTTGGGAATTAAATGTTTTGAAGATTAGTATCGGGAATTAAACGTTCACAAGGTCAGTTCTACTCAAAGAAATATACTAAGTGTCATTCTACTGCTAGTGTATTTCATTCTACTGCTAGTGTTAGAGATTCTGCTGCCGCAAGGATACTACTGCTGGTGCATCAGATTCTGCTGTTGAAGAGATAAGTGTCGTGTATTCTACTGCTGGATGGATAAGTATACAAAGATATTTTGTGTATAAAATTCAAAGATATACGGTAGATAATATCTTTGATAGATGTTCAGTCAACAAGTTGTGTACACAGATACAAGTTGTATCTTAGGAACTGACACACTCAAGCAAGCAAGTAGTTCGACAAGACTTATCATTTATTGTAAAGATCTCATTCGTTGTATAAAAAGGAAATATCTTATATTAGTGTCTAAAGTGTATTGAAACTAAGTGACTAACCAAGTTTTGAATATTGTAAAGTCATAGAAAAATAGAGATTCAAGGTTTGTAACCCTAGTGATAGTGAAGATCACTCGTATTATTCTCAAATAATATTGAATCATTTGGTGTTATACATTCATTGTTCATTATCAAATTCAACAACCACCATTGTTCCATTTCCAATAACAATAACCTTCTAAGTGTGGTTAAGTAGATTCCGCATACTTAATCATATTCACTTAAAATATCACATATACTCGTTCAAAAGGACTAACATCCTCAATAGTGTATCGTACATCCTCGCAAAACACATTGAAATTAGACATCATTTTATTAGAGACTGCAATGAGAAAAAGTTAATTCAAGTTCTTAAAATTGATTCTGATCACAACTTTTCAGATCTTCTCACAAAAGCTTTTGATGTTGGAAGGTTTCAATACTTGGTAGCAAGTATTAGGATGCTAAATCCTCAATGATTTAAAACTCTGTGTTTATGTATATAACTTTTTGTTTGTACTGCTAGCTTTATAAATTGCTACTTTTATTGAAAAGTTTGTACTGTTAGTACAAATTTTGTTTGTTAAGTTCATACTGTTAGTCATATAATGATACTGCTATAAGACAAATGTTTTTGCATTTTGTTTCTTGGTTTTGGACTAACATTTTCAGGTATGAACATTTGAGCACAAAGGAAGTTTCATGTGAAATGTATGAGCAGCAGAATGATTATACTAGTTGCTGACATAATAGGTTCATGATAGACTGAGTTTAGGGATTCATTAAAAAAGGTTTACACCTAAGTTAATTGATTCTTTAAAACTTCTTTCTTGAAACCTGATTATGATGTTTCACATTGACTTGATGGCTCAGTTGGTCAGATAGTAACTAACTCAACTCACTTTCTATCATTTTATACTTTAATTAGTATAATGAGCATGTCTAAGGACATCTGATAGAAAGAACATCGAACAAATGTGCATCTAACACTTGTGTTAGAAGACACAATTGTCACGAGCTAGAAAACCTGTCAAGAAAGCCCTTTGAATGGGTTTGTCTGTACACAGGCAGTTATTTACAACTGAAAATATTGGTTCTCACACAACCAGAGGTTATTTTAAACCGAATTCTTGATTAAGTGTCTGTTATACACTTAATCCCTTCAAAATGGTTGTAAGCAGTATGATTTTTCAATCAAAAAATCAAGTTCATACTGCTAAGTCAAAAGTTTCTTTAAAAAGGATTTTCAAAGTGGCTCAGAAAACCATCAAATGATGGATAATGAGTCAATGCCCCATGATTCACCTCTCACAGGAGTTAACACACCTGGAAGTGATGAGGGCAGCTAATTAAACTCTTAAGGAATTGATGGCCAACATGTACACCATTGTCTGAAAAACATGTTCTAATTGGTAGATCACATGATGGTGAGAGATCTTCCAAACAGGGGAGGAAATATTTTGATACATGGTGTGAAATCTTCCAAGCTCAGGGGAGGAAATAAAGCCCAGGGGAGGAAGATTAACCAATAAGGGAAGAAAAGTTGTGGTTGTGTATGCTCAGAATCAGGGGAGGTAGTTTATAATTAATCAAACAGGGGAGAAAGATTGGGAAGGGAGTAGTTTCATGACTTCACTTTTTATCATCTCAATATAATATATACACCCTTTCGAAAACCTCCTGGCTCAGCAGCAGTTGTTGTATCTTCTCCTACAATGGAAAAGACAAGAGCATACAAGATGATGATGTCAGCTTTTTGAGAAGCTAACATGTCTTATTATTCAGCCAATAATAAGAACAAGCATTCAGTTGATAAATGCTGGGAATAACCTTTTTCAGTTGATGGATACTGGGAATAAGTTCTTCAAATGAAGAAAGTTCAAATGAAGATTCTGGAGTATTATATATATTCAGAAGGGATGAAGCATTCAAATGAAGAAAGTTCTATCTAAGTTCTTTCAGTTTCAATTTCAGTTCACTACGTTTGTTCATCACTTGCAAAGGCATGCTGGAAGATGATTTGACTTATTGGAACAAGCATCCAAGATACACAGCACCATTGCCTCTTATAATTCCTCCATCCAAGGAAATTTCACCATCTTTTATTCAAGGTATTGCTTATGTTCAAGACAAATAAAGATGATGTTAATGCTGAAAGAGATTCACAGAAAGCAGATGAGTTAGACAGGAAGATAGTTAGTCTTACAGAACAGAGGAAAGCTCAGATCAAGAGTCTGACTATTTAGTGTTTGAAAGATCCTCACAATCAGAATTTAATTCAGAAGAAACATGTTGATTTAGGGAAACCACATGTTTAGGGGTGGATTGTTGGGAATTAAATGTTCTGAAGATTAGCATCGGGAATTAAACGTTCACAAGGTCAGTTCTGCTCAAGGAAATACACTAAGTGTTATACTACTGCTAGTGTAAACCATTCTACTGCTAGTGTTAGAGATTCTGCTGCCGCAAGGATTCTACTGCTAGTACATCAGATACTGCTGTTGAAGAGATAAGTGTCGCGTATTCTACATCTGGATAGATAAGTATACAAAGATATTTTGTGTATAAATGTCAAAGATATATGGTAGATAATATCTTTTATAGATGTTCAGTAAAGAAGTTGTGTACACAGATACAAGTTGTATCTTAGGGACTGACACACTCAAGCAAGCAAGTAGTTCGACAAGACTTATCATTTATTGTAAAAGATCTCCTTTGTTGTATAAAAGGGAAGATCTTATCTTAGTCTAAGTGTGTCTAAGTGCTGAATTTGTAACTAGTTGAATACTAAGAAAACATACATTGTGTTGTTCATAACAGAAAATAGTTTTCTTTGTAATAGAGATTCAAGGTTTGTAACCCTAGTGATAGTGAAGATCACTCGTATTATTCTCAAATAATATTGAATCGTTTGGTGTTAACATTCATTGTTCATTATCAAATTCAACAACCACCACTGTTCCATTTCAAATAACCAATATCCTTCTAAGTGTGGTTAAGTAGATTTCGCATACTTAATCATATTCACTCAAAGTATCACATACACTCGTACAAAAGGACTAACATCCTCAATAGTGTATCGTACATCCTCTTAATTGGTATCAGAGCAAGGCTGATATCTTTGATTTAAAAGAAGAAATGGACGTAGAATCTATTCCGAAAAATGTTGCTGCAAAGTTGCCCATGCTCAAACATAATGAGTTTGACATGTGGAGGTTAAGGATAGAGCAGTATTTCCAAGTGCAAGATTATACACTTTGGGAAATTATTGAAGATGGAAATTCCTTCAAACCTACAACCTCTACATCAACAGTTGAAGGTAAAATTGTGACAACTGTGAATACCAACCCAACAACTGCAGAAGATAGAGTCAGAAAGAAGAATGACCTCAAGGCCAGAAGTATGTTGATGATGACCATTCCAAAAGATCAACTTTTAAACTTCAGCAAGTTCAAAGATGCAAAATCTTTGTTTGAGGCCATTGTTGCAAGGTATGGTGGAAATGAAGCCACCAAGAAGACCCACAAGACTCTTCTCAAGCAGCAGTTTGAAAACTTTTCCTCAACCAACAATGAATGTTTAGACTACATGTTTAACAGGCTACAGAAAATTGTGAGCCAACTTGCTATTCTTGGGGTAGAAATACCTCAAGAAGATTTAACTCAAAATTTCTGAGAAGCTTACCTGAAGAGTGGGCTGTACATGTTGTTGTCTGGAAAAACAAACCAGACATTGACACCATGGAATTTATGGACTTGTATAGCAACTTTAAAATTGTGGAACAAGATTTGAAGAAAACTGGAGGTACTAGTTCAAGTACTGGGAACATGGCATTTATGTCATCTCCTAGTACCTCATATCCAGTTGAAGATGTGAAGGTTGATATGGGTGTTGGTGCTGCTAGTTCATCAAGCAGTACCATTTGTATTATGGATGAGATGACTTGTTGTGATTTTCTCACAAGTCAGAATGATGGGTCTATGCTTACTCATGAAGACCTTCAAGAAATCAATGATGATGATTTGGAGGAGATGGACCTAAAATGGAAAATTTCTCTTCTTAGCATGAGGGCTAAGAAGTTCTATCAAAGGACGGGGAAGAAGCTCACAATCAGCAGCAATGATACTGCTGGTTTTGACAAGTCAAAGATAGAATGCTACAACTGCCACATGATGGGGCACTTCTCAAGAGAATGTAGAAGACCAAGGCAGCAAGATAGCAAGAACAGAGGTTTTGGAAGCAAATCCAAAACAGGGGAGGTTTCTGAGCCAAATTCAAAAGCTATGGTAGCTACTGATGGCTTAGGTTTTGATTGGAGCTTCATGGCAGATGAAGAAGAAGCTTCTTCTCAAATGGCACTCATGGCTTTTTCTGCTACTGAGGTACAATCTCATAAAGCTTGTTCAAATACTTGCACATCTCTTAAAGAACTACAAATTTTAATCAAACATTATGATGATCAAAAGAAAGAGCTAAGCAAAACTCATTAAGACTTAATAGATTATAAGTGTGGTTTAGCTACCTTAGAGAAGCAGATCATACACTATAAAGAAAATGAATTTGCTTTTTCAGATGACAAAGCTCTTCTTAAACAAGACATATTCTTTAGAGATGCTGAAATTAAGCTTTTAAGAGATGCATATGATAGGATCAAAAAGGAAAATGGAAACATTCACTTAAGTGTAGAAACACTGGAACATGCTTCTAAAAGTGTAACTAACATGATTGAATGTCAAGTGATCAATAAGGCAAAATCTGGGTTAGGATATAAGAATGTCCCACCTCCTTACAGAGGAATCCCTGTTCCCTTAGGGATTGACCTAGAGCATTCAGGAGTAGCTGAATTTTAACAACCTGAGCTACAATATGGTGTTCAGCCAAAAGCAAAGTTAGTTGTTGATGAACCTAAGAAAGTAAGTGAGAGTTTATATCAAACTTCACTTACTGCTGGATGGATAAGTATACAAAGATATTTTGTGTATAAAAGTCAAAGATATACGGTAAATAATATCTTTGATAGATGTTCAGTAAACAAGTTGTGTACACAGATACAAGTTATATCTTAGGGACTGACACACTCAAGCAAGCAAGTAGTTCGACAAGACTTATCATTTATTGTAAAAGATCTCCTTTTTTGTATAAAAGGGAAGATCTTATCTTAGTCTAAGTGTGTCTAAGTGTTGAATTTGTAACTAGTTGAATACTAAGAAAACATACATTGTGTTGTTCATAACAGAAAATAGTTTTCTTTGTAATAGAGATTCAAGGTTTGTAACCCTAGTGATAGTGAAGATCACTCGTATTATTCTCAAATAATATTGAATCATTTGGTGTTAACATTCATTGTTCATTATCAAATTCAACAACCACCACTGTTGTAACACCCCCAAAATTAGGTCCAGCGAAAGCTTACACGTCGCTGGGGTGCTACTCAATTGGTACCACAACACAAGTACAAAGAACGGTTTTTACCTCAATCATTTAGTATAAAATTCATTAACAAATGTGTTAAATTTACATCCTTATAAAGTGGTGCGGAATTAGGCCCATGAAATAAGTAAAACGGTCCCCAAATGAATATCAGATTATCTCGATCCTATAACCATGCCATGCCATGCCAAAAGCCGCCAATTATGAGCTAACACTTTAGGAACCTGAAAATACATGCTAAAACGGGTCAACACGAGGTTGGTGAGTTCATAGAGTTTAATTTAAATGTAAAGTATTTGAATAAAGATTTCCCAGCAAAGGCATTGTAAATCCACTCAGTCCCAAGTCCCGCCCATACAAGACTTGCAACCTTTGTGTTTACAACCCACTGCCAAATAAGTTTAAGTTCTGGTAAACAAAAGTAATATATGGACCACAAGAATACAACGACAATGTACTTCAAATATGTTCACGAAAAGTATTATTGTTGCACTAAGCTCATGACACCGAAGCCTTAACAGTTAGTTCATGTTATCACCCCAAACAGGTGCTTTTCCAGGCACCTGTACGACATCAAATGAAATGTGTCCGTTTGACCAGTTGGAGGGACCAACCCGGATGGGGGAGTTTACCCCCAATAGATCTATTCACAACATTCGCGCTTACAACGTAATTAACGGTTCATGATAGTGGGGAATTTATGGCAAACGACAACAACTTAGGCATTCAATAAATGTTTAATGCACTTGTGTCCATAATAAAATAATCAAGTGTGTAATAGGTAAACACATAATACTTTCGAGTAATCGATCAAGTGTTTCAACCAATCAGTAATGTTTGAGAAAACGATTCACGTTTCAAGTAAAATGAGCATAGAGTTTAAATATAAACGAGCATGTATTCTCCCCCAAAACGGTTATAAAACAAGTAAAAGTAGGGGCCATGAACTCACCTGGAGCAACTGATAGGATAACAAAAGGAAAGCGAACGAATATCGAGGTACGGACGCTCTAACCGCGACCTAAATGATTCATATGTCTTAGGTTCGAAAACATGGTCATGCATGCAAGTTCGTACTCTACTTTATCACTTGTACATGTTGTTGTAACATTTGCTGTCAAAATACAATTGCGTCATTTTGATCCTTTATTTAGAAATTTACCACTTTTTAGAAAATGTAACTTGTTTATCTTGCGACCAAATTTTAATCGTCGTGTTAATATGTATTTCAAAAGTCTCTAACGCGTCTAATAAGTATATACATTGTTCTACCATTTCCGTTTGCGCCATTTTAACCAAAATGTACACTAAAAGGTCCAAAATCCACTTTTAAAAATCCTAACAGCTTCCAATTAGGCTGTCAAAATTATATGTCGTCGTAAACATTCGTTAGGCCATAACTTTTGCGTCGTACCTCGGTTTCTTAAGTTTGACCTATCCCCGCGAAGGTATTTAAGTATACTCTAGGCTTTTCAAGGTCTCGGCTAGTCTAAACGTCATTTAACCTCAGTTTTTCACTTCTCAAAATCTGGACAGAATGTATTTTTCAGAAAATAGTTGTTTTCGTCGTCTAAATTGAAAATAGCGTATCTTTTTCGTTATAAGCCCGTTTTAACTCATTCAATCGATCACGTTTTCGTTATTGAGTCTATTTTCTATATTTCTAACCTAATGATACCCCTGAGCTACTGATTTTTCCAGTTTATTCAAAATGAGGCAGACTGTTTATTGAAATGTCAAAACTATATTTTCTATTCTTCTAGTTAACATAACCACTTAACCACAACTTCAATACTAGTCCTAGCTTCTCCATCAACATAATCAATAGTGATCTAAATATAACCTTAACAATATTCAAAGTCCATGTGAATGATCATCAAATCTTTATCTCCACAAACTTACTAACATATATGTACATAGGGTTTATTTTGTAATAAGAACTTGTTTAAAACTTAAACTTTGTTAAAGGATCATTATAAATGTAAATTTTATCAACATGTACCAAGTGATAATAAGTATAGATACTTGACAAGCATGTAAAACATGAAAATCATGAAGTGTTAGTAAGATCACTTACAAGAGTGATTAGTGAGATGGAAGTTGTAAAACACTTGTTTAACCACAAGACTTATGCTCCAAACCTTTGCTAATGTATCCTAATGATTCTTGAACTAGCCAAATCAAGATTTCTTCTTTCCTTGCTCCTATGGTTGTGTCGAATTGTAAGAGTAGAATGGGAGGATAGTTTATTTTCTCTTGAACTAGTGTAAAAATTGATGCAAGTATGTCTATTTATACTAGAGGTTTTCAAGGTGGGAAATAGTTAGTCAAAGATCATAATTTGGCCTATGTTTGTTAGGGTGGCCGAATGGGGCTAGGGGGCAAGGAGACATGTTTTGGTGGCTTAGCCATAAAGTAGAAAAGTAAAACATGCTTTGTTGGATAATTAGAAAGGAAAGGTAAATTTTGTCTAATAATTATGGGACAAGAGAGGGGGATAGGGCGGCAAGGGTAGGATTATTTGGATTAGATGAGTAGTTTTAATACAAAAGTGTATACATTGTAGGTATTGGGTGTTAAAAATATGTATTGGTTGTTGTTTCGGTGATTAACGAAAATTATACGTATTTAAACGTAAGTTGTAAAGAAATTACTTTAGGTGTCAGGAAATATTTTTGGAACTTTGGTAATAATTTTGGAAGTATAAAAATATGATAGAAATAATCGTTGAAAGAATTGGGTATGTCGGGTGTTAAATATTGAATAACAATAACGTTTGTTGAATTCCAAAATTGTAAGTAGTTAAAGAATAGAAATTTGTTTTATAGTTTAAAATTATGAAATGGAGCATGAGCAAGATACTGGAATATTTTGGACTAAATATAGCCTAAATTCATAGCGTTCAAGAGGGTTGTTCCTAGTTTTATGTTTATTTAACCAAATAGTTATTCATAAAAAGTGTTCTTGTAAGAATTTTTAAGTGGTAAATTGGAGTTTGAAAATAAATGTTGATGTGGAAAATTACGGGTTGCTACAACTGTTCCATTTCAAATAACCAATATCCTTCTAAGTGTGGTTAATTAGATTCCGCATACTTAATCATATTCACTCAAAGTATCACATACACTCGTACAAAAGGACAAACATCCTCAATAGTGTATCGTACATCCTCTCAGAAACTTAGTTTATCTTGAACTCTATAGTTAGACTATAGAATAAAGATGAGTTTCTTCAAAGGGAATCAAAATCCTAGATATTTAAATCTTTGTGTAAAAATCATATGGACAATTTTGTAAACATATTTAATGTATGGCTTATGACAAGATTATTAATCACACTTAAGCAATTAACTGTGATTGAATATTCTTTCTAGGCACATTAAATGTATAAAGATTATGATTGTCATCCTTAGTTTCATTAATATGAAATTGACAATGGAATATCAAAACTCTTTATTGAGTAATTACTTGTGCAAGGACGATAAGTAATCAAAAGGAGTATTTGAATTCAAATAATCTTTGGAAGTGTACAAAGTACAATAATTCATGAATGGATTAATGCATGCATCTAGGAGATATACTTATGTTTAATTATTAAATCCAAGTTTTGATTTATAATTAAAATAAGATAATTCCTTAGTATTCCTGAAAGCTAGTGGGAGTATTATGTTTTTTTCTTATTTCATATATGTTGTATAACATAGAGGAAGTAACATTCCATATACATTAAATGTTAAGTCTTAGTTTGTAATGAAACTTCACTTGAAGATTTAGGAAATAAACATACAACCTTGGAATATATGTTGATTGTTATAAACATAAGCGGTAAAATAATTAAGGGATAATTACCAAAATAGCCCAAACACAAATGGGCGGATCCCTATCTAACCCGAAATCCGAAAATAATTGTGTTGCCCAGGGCAACCGGCATTTTTTGGGGCAACCGAAGGATTTTCAGTGTATTTTTTGGGCAACAATCGCCCTTTTTTGGGCAACTGGGGGCATTGCCCAGGGCAACCGGGGTAGAAATATCCCATTTGGGTTTTGGGCTATTTTAGTAATTATCCCAATAATTAATTCTAATAGAACATGATATATTATTAGAAAGTCTAAATGGATACATATCTTTGAAAAGATATAGCATGAATGAAATCTAAGTTTGACACAAGGATTTTTCATGAACATCATGTTATTTGTTGTATCATGCTTGGAAGAAAGATGATTTGACAACATTGATATCTAATTGAAAGTTATTAGATAACTAAGTGTAATGAATATGGTTGGATATAGAATTACATCCTCAGCCTGGAATTGCTCCTAGATTCTAAGTATGAACAATATGGCAAATTGTTGCATAATTGTTATAGCCGACAAATCTTGAAAGATTGGAAGGTATCAAACATTAGAAAATGGATATTAAGTTTACGGATTTTTAAAGAGCATATTGTTGTTTATATACAATAATGCTAGTTTAAATTAAGATGACACTCAATACTAGTCATGGTAGGATTTCATCCTTGATTAATGGCCATATGAACTAGTTGTGCTCAACTAAGAGCATAGTTGCATTATACATTAAAGAATTAGAATGCTTTAAACTATAAAAGGATTGAAAGTTTAATTGTCATAAATTGGTGGTGGAGGATGTCACGCATTTTATGAAATATTATGTGGCAATATCAAGATAGGTGAATATACACATACAAGAACTTCACTAATTGAATTCTTGAAATAAGTATTCTCAAAATTCCGATAGATCAAAATTAGTTGATTTATGTCTTGTCAACAAGTATCATTGACATGACTTGAGGCATAATTCATTAACTAGAATTATCATGCATTGATCTATTTAGTATTTGGATAAGGGATGTTAAGCAATTATTATTTACAATGAATTAAAGTACTTGGTACATTTTTTTCATTAATAATAGATTGTATCCTATATTTGCATATTTAAATCCGTGAATAACATATGTTATTCTAAATAGTCCAATGTCGATCAATGATATGAGAATATCATTGAATTAAGACAAATCTGAGTTTTGGTAGAATATACTTGAAAGTATATTGATGCGTTGACATACCAATTTCACATAATATTCAATGAATTGAATATAGGACTTATCCCAACCGCGTGATTGTACTTTATGGATCTTGTCATCAAGTAAATCATGAATATTTATCCTTAGACTTAAGATACCAGAGAACTGTCATGGATGTAGTGCATTTCTGTGAAGCAATTTACCGCTATACGTAACTGTAGCTATAAGGATTGTTTTCAAAAGTGTTGCAAAGTTCATGGGTTTTGCTTGTAGTCAAGAAATAATTTGTTTTTTCAAATTCGTTTTGAAGTTTAATACTGTTGGGCCCCTTGTAGGGTTGACAAGATGTTTGCATGGCCATGCCCAAGATCTATCTGGAATATGTTCGAAAGATTTGGTAATCTTGCTCAATCACAAACAATGAGAAACAGAATAGTTAAATAAAGGAATGACTAAGATCCATATCCTTATTTAACGTGGTATTAGAAACAAAAGGATAAGTATGATGATGAATCATCAAAAGGTTTTTCCAGAAGACCTTACTCGAGTTGTACTGGGGTCGTTGGTGTGTTGCTAGACGCTAACCAATGTCATTACACTATTAAGATCTTTCCAAGTGAGAGCTATTAGTTTATGGACATATTTTATATGTGTATGACTGGATTCGAACTCGAGACTACGGGATTGCACACTTTACGTATGAGAATCGATGTTAAATAATTAATATATAAATAATTATATTTAATTATTAAATCACAAATAAAGTAACTAATACATGAGTGACTTATTAGTACGAAAACCAAACCCTTGGAGTATTGGTTGTGACCGGTCGAACAAGAAAAGGAATGGAGGGTCCAAGTGTCGATTTGTGGAACTTGAGGAGGTGATAGACTCTAATTTGGAGAACAAGTTTGAGGGCTATATAAGCACCCTATTTGCCTCACAAATCATGCGACAGAATCACAACCCTTAACTTTAGATATTACATGGATATATATATATATATATATATATATATATATATATATATATATATATATATATATATATATATATATATATATATATATATATATATATATATATATATATGGTGGTGTTATTATGGTGTACAATTTAAAATAGAAAACAATAGGCACTAATCTGGACCATTGGATGTACCATCTTAGATGAGATTTAATTCTAATTGAATAATTAATAATAATGGCAGTATTGTAATTCATCGAATTGGGAGTGTTGTTGGGAATTACAGATTTGATGATTACAAAACCACAAGCAAGAATGAAGAAAGAAGAAACAATAGGGACCTAATATGTAATAGTTAGATAGCTTTCTTAGTAAGCTAGGGTTTTTGTAACCTCACTCTATTATATAAAGAGGGTGGCGTCTAGGTTACAGCAACTTATTCAATTAATAGAAACAGTCGAACTCTTCATCAATGAGAGTCGATTGAAACTTTATTATTCCATTCGTTAGTAGTAGTAGTTTTTATATTTATGTTTAATAAAACAACCTTGTTAGTGATGTTGATTGTGTTGTTCTTATTCCGCTGCGTATGCAATCAATGTTACTAATAATCCTAGATGGGCTTGATTCTGGTTTCACAGTTGGTATCAGAGCGGGTGGCTCTTGATATCTAGTGATTTACAAGGTTGTTCTATCAATAAAGGAGCAGATTCGATGAAGTCATTAGCAGTTTTGGAGCAAGTATTATCGACAAGAGCAGATCTGGATATATTATAAGGTAATCGTTATTTTTGGTGTCGATCTATTATTTTACTGGATGATTCAATTAGGCAATGGGATTGATGAAATTAATTGATTTGTCGACATCAATTTGTGTTGTCGTCTTCTGATATTGAATTCATTTACCTCGTACCAACTATTGTCATCATGTGTATTTAATTGGTTTGTGGGGCGCGTGGTTCATGGTCAATGGAGGTTATCGTATATCACATGGTTTCTACAGATCTGTCATTTTCTCAATTTGTTTATACAAAGTGGGTCTGATGCTATATTATTAATTGAGATATTATATTGATCGGGCTGATTTACGAGGATTGTTTTTGATTTGTCGCTTGTGGTACTACTGCTGCTTTGGGTGTGGGTTTCGAGCAGTAACGATTATTTTATTGTTTGGTGGGCTCAATTAGTAGGTTTGGTATTGGAATTTTATTCTGCTGCTACGCTATTTTGATTCTGCTGCTGCATTAATTTTTCTGCTACTGCATTTTGATACTGCTATTACGCTCGAATTGTTTCTGCTGGTAGTGCTTCGGTTTCTGCTGGCAGTGTTCCAGTTCCTGCTGGTAACACCATTTCTGCTGGTTGCTTTGGATTCTGCTGCTCTTGTTAGTAAAAAAAAAAATAATAATAAAAAATAAAAAAGAAAAAATAAAAAAATAATAAATAATTAAAAAAAATAAATAAAAAAAAAAAAATTGTACTAGTTGGTTCCTGCTGGTTTTGCTTTCGGTTTTTCATGGTGGTTTACTCTGTGTTTTATTTGGTTTTGCTGTGGTTTCTGGCGATGTTTGCTCTGCTATGGTGGTGATTCAGTTTGATATTGCTTTTGTTATATTTGATTTGTAGGTCCCAACGCTGGATTTTGGACGTGTGATCTAGGTCGGGTCACCTTTTATTTGGTTTGGTTTAGGAGCTGTTTGAGTACCTAGTAATGATGTCGTGGAAGGTCCGGACCCAACGATGATTAGGTGTATAATGATCTGGTTCGACACTGGATAGATCATGGTAGGAAGGTCGGGACCAAGACCATAACTGAGTGTAAAACATATCTTGTTCGCACAATCAGAGTGGATTTTGTCAAGACATTTGTTGCATGGTTCGTTTTAGATATTCAGTTCATGGGATAATTCTTAATTGGAACAGTTACACGCGCTTTACAAATATTTCGGGGGGCATATGATACCATACAGTTCATGATATGATTACAAAAAATTAGTAATCATAAGCATTGAGTGGTTTCTGGTTGATCCATCTGCGCTCACTGAGACTATCGGCCATTGCATGTGATCGCCATGCATATATTGACTACAAGAATTATCCAAATACATTTTATTATATGATGTCTTTTCGCACTGAAGGAAGAGATGATCTATGCCACTGAGTTCATGATTCAAGAAGATGGTTAGTATACTTTTAAGGGGAAGCTTATTGATCATATACTAATCATCTACATGCATCACTTGAGGGGAAGCGTTTACGAGATGCACAAGACCCCTATTGGATGATTACAAAAAGGGGAAGAAGATTTATGATGTGCAGCTTATTATTTGTGATGACATGTTTTAGCATTGTTTCTTCATGCAGATTGTTTTGTAATATCAAATAGGGGAAGATTGTTGGGAATTACAGATTTGATGATTACAAAACCACAAGCAAGAATGAAGAAAGAAGAAACAATAGGGACCTAATATGTAATAGTTAGATAGCTTTCTTAGTAAGCTAGGGTTTTTGTAACCTCCCTCTATTATATAAAGAGGGTGGCGTCTAGGTTACAGCAACTCATTCAATTAATAGAAACAGTCGAACTCTTCATCAATGAGAGTCGATTGAAACTTTATTATTCCATTCGTTAGTAGTAGTAGTTTTTATATTTATGTTTAATAAAACAACCTTGTTAGTGATGTTGATTGTGTTGTTCTTATTCCGCTGCGTATGCAATCAATGTTACTAATAATCCTAGATGGACTTGATTCTGGTTTCACAAGTGTCATTTTTTTAACCCACATGAGATATTTATGCACACTCCCACGTGTGCAACCCATAAATCAATGGTTGACTTAATTTTTGTAAAATTATTCATGATGCACATATATTGATACTAGCCTATTTCTTTTATAGAAGAAAACATGCTACATTATTGTGATACAGTGACATACAGTATTTGTTTGTGACACGCCACTTTTTATGATACACTTTGAGATAAATTATGCCTTTTGATAAAATTTGTTTCATAATACATTTTTAGTGACACATTAATTTTTTTAACGATTTTTTGTGACACATTTTTAGTGAAGTTTCTTGAAACACAATAAATTTTTTGTTGCATTTGCCGTGACACACTAATATTTTTTGACACATTTTTAGTGACGTAGATTCATGATACATTTTTAATGACCCACTATATGCTTTTGTCAATGTCTTACTTCATTTTTGTCAATGTCTTACTTCATTTTGTGATACATTTCTAGTGACACGTCAAGATTGTCGATACTTATATAATGACACAATTATTCGCTTGATACAATAGTGGTTGATGAAGCGAAAAGTGTACCGCTTTTAGGGGGTCATTTAAGCCCTAAATCGTATTTATTTGATCAAATATTGCCCTAAATTGTTCCTTTTGTCATTTTAGGTACTTTGGAGAAGAAATCTGGAAAAGGAAGCATTTTGGACGTTTTTGGAGCATAAAAGTGAAGAAAACGACAAAGTCTCAAAATCGGCTGGAAAAGTACCTTTGACGGCGTCAAGTATTGCTCTTGACGGCGTCATGGCTTGGCAAAAGAGGTGAATATGAAAAATACCCGTGACGCGCCAGAGAGTTTTGCAATGTAAAGTCTGACGGCGTCACCCTTTGAAGTGATCAAGGTCGTCACGGTTTAAGTTAAAGAGGGACGGCGTCAAGCCCATTTCTGACGACGTCAACCTTTGATAAGCCAGAGCGGATTTTGGAGCACTAAAGAGGGACGGCGTCAAGAAGGCCATCCGGGAAACCTAGACACGGCGAGGGTGACGGCGTCAAGTCCTATAACGTGACGCCGTCAGCCCTTAAACTCTATATATAGTTTTGCAATTTTTTGTCATTAGTGTGCAACTTTGTGAGGAGAAACCCTAAGACGAATTTCTGCCATTTTTAAGGGTTTTCATACCCTTGGATCTCCCATGTTTAATTGAAGATAAGTAATCATTTAATCAATCAATATGTCTATGTGTTGTTTGATTATATCTTGTTCTTGTCTTTTGATTAACATGCTAGGCTAGATTTATCTTGTGTTTGCTTAGATCTAATGAAACCTAGCTATTGATTATCGGTTGTTAACGTGTTATTAATTGTATTGGATGATTGTTTATCGATGTTAGGCTTAAGAAAACTGGCTAACTTCCTATACGGTAACTTGCTTGAACGTCTTAAGAAACATGAACCAATGCGTACTAAGGTTTTTATGGTTGTATTTAATGCATGAGCGAATTCTAGTGATCCCATGTTAGGAGCTTCCTAGCCGGCTCGACATAGGAGTGAAGTAGGAGCTTGTAGAGTTGGGGAAGTACGTACGCCACCCCACGATTGGTATTAAGGAATACACCCGTCATCCACGCAATTAATACACACTAATCAACCGGTAAAAGATAGTTAGGGAGTAAGGAAATCTAAGTAAACACATTTCTCTCCACATAAGTTTCACAACCTTTTCATTTTTAGTTATTTTATTTTATTTGCATTCGTAGTTATTTGGGTTAGTTGACTAGCAACTAATTCCGCCCACTCCTTCAAAACCCGAGATTTTACTTGCTTTCTAAAAAAATATAAAAATACAAAAAGAATCTTCCCTCACCCTTAGACCTATTAGAGTAGTTTTTCAATCCTAACGACACTATTCCCTGTGGAGAACGATCAATCCCCCGTACTTACCACTACACTATACTACATCGGTCAGGTACACTGCCTGGTGGGGTTGTAAGCCTCTTGAGATCCCTCGAGAGGTAAAACCTGTGGTAAGGTTGCAAAACCACGCATCAAGTTTTTGGCGCCGCTGCCGGGGAATAGTTATTGCTTAGGTTGAAATTTTATTTTTATTAGGTCTACTCACTTGATTCCTATCGAGTGAGATATTTATTTTCTTTTTATTAGATTTCTTTAGTCTATCTTTTTCTTTGTGCCCTTTGTTTGTAAAACCATTTTCATTTGTCACCATGGCGGATGAAATTCCATTTAGATCATTAACAATAGAGGAACAATTACTTTACACGGATAGATTTGCTTCCTGTTGTTCCAATGAATTTTTAAGTGATCTTAGATATATACAAGAGGAGATGGGTGTAAAGTTTGATAGGTTTGATGAATTATATGCATGTGCGGCTTCTATTAAACAATCATTGTTAGGATCAACTCCTTTTAGTGAAACCCTTTGGAAAAAGTTTGAGGAAAGCTTCCTAACCGTAAACCATAAGTTGAATGAATTGATGGGTTTATATACATCACAACTTGAGGAAACAAATGAGGAGGATTTATCCGACTATAGGTACCATGAGCAAGAAGACCTAGTTTTTAAGAACATGGACCTTGAATTGGACCAAGATTGTGATGATGGTTAGTGTTGAACTACCTAGTTGCATGAGTGGGATAGATTTCACCAAAACGTATGACACGCATGAGGAATCCTTTAGGCAATTGGAACATAGTAATCAAGTTGAATATTACTATGAATCGGACTTAGAATTTCAAATGGCTAGAGAAGAATTTGAGATACTTAGGAATGTGTTTGGGTTAGATCCTACCAAAACACATGATGAACATATAGGTGATTTAGATACTATGGAGAATGAGGTTAGAAATGCAAGACCACTAAATACCCACAAATCCTACCATCATTTGAGGTTAACACACCGCCCCTAACTTACCCGGAAAAAGTAGAAGAGACTATAGGAACCCCAATAGAGGTAGAGCCCTTGGACCAAACACAACTAGAAGAAATAGGTTTGAATGCTTATAGTGATCACAACCTTACTCTTAGTTCTAGGGGATTTCCTATTTTTGATGAACCGGAGCCTCAACCAAAACCGTTACCTAATCTTCCATCTTTAGATGTGAATTTAGGAATTAAAAAAGGTCCCGATCCACCCATCAAACCATGTAGTCCGGGTAATGTTAAGATTAAGGTAGTAGACTCTAGGCCATGTGGAGTGGAAGCTAATATAGGAGTGAACCATGACCTTACATACTTACATCACCCATTCATGATTGATCACAATAAACATTATGGGTTTAAACCGGGTTTATTAGGTCAAGATGGATTCCTAACTAGGAATCTCTCGAAGTTGATAGAAGATGATCCCTTTTTAGGAGAAAACTTTAATTCACCCATTGACCAAAGTGAACTAGGTAAGGTTATGATGAAAGGAGCACACCCCTTTGAGTATATAATTCATCCACCACTCTTTCCTCACGCGGCATATTTCCACCCTAAGGGTGTGTATCGCTACTTCCACCCGCACTTAATCCTAAGTGTAGGGAAAACCTCCCCTATTTCCGTTAAATAAGGGTAGAGTCAGGCTCGTGACTCGAACAAAAACAAGCGCTTCTTGGGAGGCAACCCAAGCTTTATTTGCTTTGTGTGTTTATATATTTGTTTGTTTGATTTTATTTGCTTCCGTATGTATGTTTAATTTTTATTATTATTGATTCATGTTCAAAACTAAATTGTGAAAATGCTTTATTTTGTTTTTAACTTCGTCTTAACTACATATAAAGGTATTTTGCAAAAGATAAGTGTAAGGGAAATCCAAATCGGTTTATTAGAACAAATGAACATGAATCGTAATAATAATAAATTAACATACATATTAGTATTTGTTTGAGTCAAATGCTTGTATCGAGTCATAGTGATGTTTTGTAGGATTTCCAGGAAGTAAGGTAAAGGTTTTTCCAGAAATTTTCCGGAAACTTAACATGAGAATTCTGTCAGATCATTTCTGACGGCGTCAGGATTTACAACCTGACGGCGTCAGGTTTTAATTTTCTGAAATTTTTGAAAGTTTTGTTTTCATAAAAAGTTTTTATTAAATCTCTAACTTATAATCTCCAGGAATCTGCAAAATTATCATTCCACAAGCATTATATCCTTATATAGAATTTAGCCCGCCGATGTTATGCAGGTTTTCGTGTTTGTTTTCTCAGGTTTAACAGGTTATTTTGGACAAAGAGATGTATGTGGAATCAAGCTTTTGGCGATGCATTAGTCTTGGAGCTTCTACATTCTCTTGGAAGAAGATCTAACCATGTTACCCCTTTATCCACCAAACGAATCAGGGGAGTATTTGATTTCATTCTTTTACCTTATTTACTTTTACATCTTGTTATTTGAACATTGGGGACAATGTTCATCTTAAGTGTAAGGGGGGTAAAATACGATACTTTAGAGAATGCTATTACGCTTGATTTTTGTTTGTTTAATGGTAGATGTGTAATAAAACTGAGATAAATACTTGTTAGGGCAATTTTAGTGCCAAATTTAAATTTTTTTACAACATTTAGGAGTGAAACTTTGATCTTAATGAGCGTCTCATGGATAGGAGTTATATGACTAGCACAAAAACCGTACCACTAAAAAATTTTCCACCCCCAAATATGTGAGGTTCACCCCTAGAATTGGTAGGAAAAGCATTTATGCTATGATGTGTGTACCGGTAGCACTTAGATTCTAGAACTTGCGTTAGGACCATTCCGAGGCCACAAGTGAGACTACATTCGTGTAGTTAGATTTACTACATGATAAGAGGCATTAGGATTAACCCATTGTTTTACACCTGTGTTTTTGTTATAATTACGTTGGCTACATAGGTCAAGTAATTCTCCCACACCCTTTGCGTTGTACTCATTTTTTAGTACACGATACCCCTAGTACACCCCTCAGAGCCTATCTTTTCGTTTCTAACATTAAGCATTTTACTTAAAGGAAAAATTTGTTTACACCCCACTTAAATGTACACCCAAATCGCCTTAGCCTACCTTGTATGTACTCATTTTTAGTGCATTATTGTGACAACATTTGTTTAAACCCTAAGTTAATTATCTAATTGATTACATGGTTGCTAAGTCGAGTCATATCCTTGTACATATTGTTTTGGGACGATTGGGACTCATGGGTAAAGTACTAGTGTAATGGAGTAATGGGGAAGAACAACATTATTACCCCCATATGTGCTAAATATTTTAAAAATACTCCAAGTGTTTCGATTATCTTAATTCGAGTCATTAGAATAGTTATTTGTAAAGTTATGTAAAAGTTCAATTGTAAGGGGAATGCATCGCCCCTATGATGTATTATTTTGGATGGTAGGGCAAAAGTGTATGTAAAAAAAAAAAAAAAAAAAAAAAAAAAAAAAAAAAAAAAAAAAAAAAAAAAAAAAGTTAAGAAAAAAAAAATGAGAAAAAGAAAAATAGAAAAAACATACGGACTACCATCCCGTTTCATTTTATGTTTATTTTATGTTTTTGTTATTTTGTTTTTAGCTTAAGTCGAGTCTAGTCTTGGCTTAGCAACGCCATATTGTACATGTAATTAATCAAGATCTTTAACTCGCCACCAGTAAAATATCCCTTATCCAACAAAACCGTGTTTATCATATCCCTACACTTCACGTTATAACCCATGTAAAAGCCCTCTTTGATAGTTTATCTTAGGTGCTTACGCCTAGTGGAGGAGGTTTTTTATCCTTTCCCAAGCCTATGGTAATCTATTTGCTATGACAGGTAGTGAGAGATATTATCCGTTTTCATTTATGAGATTTATTTTGATGACACCTGAGAGATGTGAGTATCTAAACACTACTTGTGAGGTGCTAGTTTGTAATCTCCGTGCTTATTATGATTAAAGTGGAACGACTATTTGTTGTAATTACTTTTATATTATCATTAAATGACCCCTAACTTGTATTTTGATTAGAATAAAAGCGCATTTGCTTGAGGACAAGCAAATCTCAAGTGTAAGGGTATTTGATGAAGCGAAAAGTGTACCGCTTTTAGGGGGTCATTTAAGCCCTAAATCGTATTTATTTGATCAAATATTGCCCTAAATCGTTCCTTTTGTCATTTTAGGTACTTTGGAAAAGAAATCTGGAAAAGGAAGCATTTTGGACGTTTTTGGAGCATAAAAGTGAAGAAAACGACAAAGTCTCAAAATCGGCTGGAAAAGTACCTTTGACGGCGTCAAGTATTGCTCTTGACGGCGTCATGGCTTGGCAAAAGAGGTGGATATGAAAAATACCCGTGACGCGCCAGAGAGTTTTGCAATGTAAAGTCTGACGGCGTCACCCTTTGAAGTGATCAAGGTCGTCACGGTTTAAGCTAAAGAGGGACGGCGTCAAGCCCATTTCTGACGGCGTCAACCTTTGATAAGCCAGAGCGGATTTTGGAGCACTAAAGAGGGACGGCGTCAAGAAGGCCATCCGGGAACCCTAGACACGGCGAGGTGACGGCGTCAAGTCCTATAACGTGACGCCGTCAGCCCTTAAACTCTATATATAGTTTTGCAATTTTTTGTCATTAGTGTGCAACTTTGTGAGGAGAAACCCTAAGACGAATTTCTGCCATTTTTAAGGGTTTTCATACCCTTGGATCTCCCATGTTTAATTGAAGATAAGTAATCATTTAATCAATCAATATGTCTATGTGTTGTTTGATTATATCTTGTTCTTGTCTTTTGATTAACATGCTAGGCTAGATTTATCTTGTGTTTGCTTAGATCTAATGAAACCTAGCTATTGATTATCGGTTGTTAATGTGTTATTAATTGTATTGGATGATTGTTTATCGATGTTAGGCTTAAGAAAACTGGCTAACTTCCTATACGGTAACTTGCTTGAACGTCTTAAGAAACATGAACCAATGCGTACTAAGGTTTTTATGGTTGTATTTAATGCATGAGCGAATTCTAGTGATCCCATGTTAGGAGCTTCCTAGCCGGCTCGACATAGGAGTGAAGTAGGAGCTTGTAGAGTTGGGGAAGTACGTACGCCACCCCACAATTGGTATTAAGGAATACACCCGTCATCCACGCAATTAATACACACTAATCAACCGGTAAAAGATAGTTAGGGAGTAAGGAAATCTAAGTAAACACATTTCTCTCCACATAAGTTTCACAACCTTTTCATTTTTAGTTATTTTATTTTATTTGCATTCGTAGTTATTTGGGTTAGTTGACTAGAAACTAATTCCGCCCACTCCTTCAAAACCCGAGATTTTACTTGCTTTCTAAAAAAATATAAAAATACAAAAAGAATCTTCCCTCACCCTTAGACCTATTAGAGTAGTTTTTCAATCCTAACGACACTATTCCCTGTGGAGAACGATCAATCCCCCGTACTTACCACTACACTATACTACATCGGTCAGGTACACTGCCTGGTGGGGTTGTAAGCCTCTTGAGATCCCTCGAGAGGTAAAACCTGTTGTAAGGTCGCAAAACCACGCATCAGTAGTAATACATTAATTTTTTGTTAACACGTTTTTATTGACATATTATAATTTTTGACACACATGGGAGCTTTTATTCATACGAATTTTTTTTTGTTAAATATCCTAAAATAATGTAGTGATCATGAGTCCCCCATGTCAACACCACAACCACTCTAGACCGCCATAAGTCGAATTGCGAGCTAGGGTGACTCTCAAAGTAATGCACTAGCAATACCGGAATTACCGTCCAGTAAACATCTATCATCTACAAAATCACAACAGAAAACATTTGATCAAAATATTTAAAACATATGTTTCAAAATATGTCTAACTACAAGTGTTTAGCAACTAACCCAATTGCTAGACTGGATGAGGCTAATGATCCAGAAGAGGACATTGATATTGAAAAAGAAGAGGATGTTGGCTAAGAGGAGTGGGTGGTTATTGCACAATGACCATATTAGGTGGTTGTTATGGTGGTTATAATATGAAATAACCAACTAAAAATTGTATCACCAAGAGTCAATTTCGATCCTTAAAGCAAACAATAAACTTGAGTCTAACAACTAACTATAACAGATCAATTCCATCACCTTACAACAAGTTCAACAACAAGAACAACCCCTCATCAACCAACTTTCAAACCCACCTCATCAGTCACCAACTACAACAATAAAAAGAAGCCAAAAAGATACAAAAATAAAAACAAGTTTCGAACTCAAGATCTCGGGTTTTTATGATCTCGGCTTCTAAAATTTGAACGGAAAACAACCAGATAGTGGCGGTTTGCACATGGTCTCCGGATCTGAAATCCAATCATGATTTGAGCAGTGTCAGTTTTTTTTGGTGAGTTTGAGAGGGTGGGAAAGGAAAAAGGAGAAGAAAGAGTGAATGGTTGAGAAGAAAAATGAGTCACGGTAGTTATAAATTGGAGATTATTTTGGGTTATGAAGATAGATTAAATGGTAACCCTTAAGGACTTATAAATTAATTAATCTTTTCTTTTAAATGAAATGGACACTTGGCAAATTCTAGTTAGTGCCTATTGTATTTCATTTTAAAGTGTTCACCATAAGAACACAAATATATATATATATATATATATATATATATATATATATATAATCTTTATTCAGTCGACATATATGTCAATTCTCGAATAATATATTTGATGTATATATTACTATAGTGCATGCATTAATTGTCATAGCAAGTTGTTATCATGTGTATGGCATGATTCATGCATGAGAATAGTATACACATGTATACTCACTGTATGCATGGATTAATATGATTATGCTTTATTTATTGTTTTATTCGATCCAACAGACACCAAAGGGCTTGACCCGTTTTATATAGTATAAAGCTAAACATTGTTTTATGCTTTATTTGTGATTTAAGAACTAACATTCACATCGAATCGCTAATAATACGTGTGTACAAAAACGTGGTATTAATCCATTATAGCTAATTTCTTGATTGAATTACAAAACGGTAAGGGGTAATTCATTAATCCACTTATAAACCCTAATTAGGGTTCTTGATCTCAATTGAAGAATACTTGAAGTTGATTATTGTTTAGCTAGAATCAAAGGTACATTTACGTTTAAATTCGGTTAATTCTTTATGTGTTAAATTTATCCTACGCTTCCGCATGTGTATGATGTTTATGTGTTTAATTTATGAACTTGTCATGTTATTAAAATTCCAAAAAAATGTAGGAGGATATGACAACGCTCATTAAAAAAAGGACGGTCAAATAATAACAAATACATTCGCACCCATCTTACCATTCTGCTTTATATTCTTCATCCGCATCTTTCTCTTGACTATGATATGTGAAAAAACAAAAAACCTTGAAATAACATTATAATTAGAAACCACTTTAGCACTCCTCTTGATATTCTTTGTGTGCTTTTTCTTGGGTTTCCCATTTAGATGGGGAGAAACAAGGTTGGGCACAAATATACATGAACCAATAAATTTCCCGGTCTTGGAAAAACATTTACCATCTTCAACAATAAAGTAGCAATTGCTGCGTGGATAGTAACGCTTGAGCGTGTGTGCAATATCATCTCACAACCATACAACATTAGTTCCCAAGATTGTTTATGTAACACCCCAACCCGACCTTGGTTAAGATGCCACATTATGGTGTCTAATCAGAACATACAAAATAACGCAAGCGGAAGTCTTTCATAAATAAAGCTAAGTCAAGAACATCATGACTTATAAATTACAAGTTCCAAAAGACTTAACAAAGAAATACAAAGGAAATAAATATCCAAACATAAGTCCAAAATAGTTCCAAGAGAAATGGGAAATCTAATATGGTAGGTCCTCTACTCCTACTCTCAACTCTCTTGCCCCGCATCCCGCTTATTACCTGCCGCATGGAAAAGAAAACGCGGCTGAGCATAAAACGCCCAGTGAACAGATATATAAACAAAGCAGAAATGATAATAAGTATAATCAAAATGGATACGAAACAAGGTACACATGCATACACATCAATGTAAGAATAGCTCTAGAGTCAAAGAAATAAACATCAACGAACACGTCCAAACGAGCCACTCGAACGGACCAAAGATACCTAACAGATAGCCACGAGCGTGTCTAAACGAGCCACTCGAATAGACCACATAATCACATATACATATCAAATCTAAGTGTACGGAGAGGGGAGACCTCTAAGTACCAGAACAGTGAGTGAGGTATAGAGCACATACAGCCAGTCACCAACAAATATCAATTCATATATCAAATACCTAGGATGCATCCATACACCCCCTGCAAACAAATCATATACGTACCATGTACTAGACAAGTATACACATATATCAAAATGCCCAAGTGATCACATCATATCATATCATATCATAACAAATGGGGACGCCGTGGATCAATCAGACCTCCACAGAAAGTGTCATGCCATCGGTGCCTCAATGACATGGCCATGGTACCTCTATGGCTAGTTAGCTCGGGCAACACACATAACAAAGCACATTATATCATATCATCATATCAGAGGGAATCATAGCAAAGGCATATATCACTGAATCATAACAGATGATCATATAACTGAGATCATATCAAAACTCATATCAAAATATCATATCAAGGGATCATAGCAAAGGAATCATATCAGAGAGATCAAAGTATATCAAATCAAATGAATCAGAGTCAAAGATCGAAGTCATGAGAAAGACACCCTTACTGAGAAAGGGTAGAATATCTGTACCTTATGCGAATCAACAAATCAAAATAAGAAAACACCGGAAATAGGGAATCACTCCTTCTTCACCGAACCTATACAAATTAATAATCACTTATTACTTATAAGCTCATTTTATAAGTTTACCACTTATAGTCATTAAGGTTTCCCATTTATGGTTTCTTTCTATTTTTAGAAACTTTCCACTTTTAGTAACTTTCCATTTTTAGAAACTTTCTATTTTTAGTAACCTGCCATATTTAGTAATTTCCCGATTTAGTAACTTTCTATATTTAGTAAGTTCCTATGATTAATAAGTTTCCCGAAATAGTAATTTAATACTTTAAGGTTATAATTGACAATTAATAATATTTAAGAGTTAAAATGACAATTTAATAGTTTAGGGTTAAAATGCCAATCTAGTAAAGTTTAGGGTTAAAAATGTCAATTATCAAAGTTTAATATATAAATATGTCAAATATTTAACTTTAGGGTTAAAAATGTAAATAAATGTAAATGACCGTTTTAGACCCCGCCGTTTCACAATTTATATAACATATTTTCAACCTCTTCACAAAATACTCACACACGACACAATTTAACCCGACCCATGCTTTCCCTTTTTACATATACATACGCATACCATACATACCCTATACGACCCATGTGAAACAACATAAAAACTTTCTCATTCCCATGATCATATATTAAACGTGTATATATATATATATAGATGTGTGTATAATGTATGTAAAACTCAGTCTTTACTAACCATACACGACACAACACACTTCCAAAATAAAACAACACACAAAGTCACATGTATGCTTGTCTTTAAAAATATCAACGCCCATTTTAATCCATTTGACTCTCGTTAATATGCATGCCACACACATAAAACCACAAACCCAAAACTATATTCGACCTTATAATAATGATACATAGTTGGGGTTTTCTTAGTTTTCATTATCCACCGACCACAATAGTTCCTTTCGATTGTTTCCAAAACATTATGAGTGTACTACTATACGCCATATAATTATAGGATTATATAAAGGTCATGCAAATCAATCATGCATGTAAACATACGTACAGGCCATGACTAACATATATCTGATTCTTGTTCCATTTTTAAGGTTCTAAATCTCTTTCATATCCACATGTTACGCAAAAAACCATATTAAATGAGCCAACTACATATGTGAATAAAAACCACACCAGCCCCATGGATGCAACCCATTCTCGTTACATCCACACACACTCACTCTAGCATACATCCCATATAATCCAAAATAATGACACGCATGCATGAAATAAAACACAAACCAGAAGTTACATCAATTCCCTTTTAAGCCACAGATTAGTGTCGTTTTAAACTCACATGACCATTACTCGAAACAATTTTCTCGCCCATCCTATTCACTACAACATTGACTGCTTTCAGAGGGGACTTTTTTCCCTTTCGGCGGGGACATGTCCCCACCAATACCCTTTCGGCGGGGACATGTCACCGCCGAAACGTCACCGCAGAATACTCATCGCTGATACTTTCGGCGGGGACGCGTACCAACTTTGGGCGGCGACAGGTGGGTCCCACCACCTTCTAGCCGGTCAAAGATTGTCCAGCATGGCAACGGTTTTCGGCGGGGACATGTCCCCGCCAAAAACTGGGAAAACTAATTAAAAAGTTAATTAATCAAGTGATTATATTATTTAATTAACCATTTTGGCGGGGACATGTCCCCGCCAATAAGGTTAAATATGCCAATCTGATACACGTTTTGGCGGGGACATGTCCCCGCCAAAGGTCTCTGACCCATGATGCAGCATCTTGCTGCAAAATGGGTAATTTCCAGATTTTTTCCCAAAAAAATCTCCCAATTGCAGCAACTCAAAGCTGCTGTTTTCCCCATTGCAACAACTTCACCAAAACAACAACTTCGCCAAAACAACAAATTCGCCAACAAAGATTCGCTAAACATATACAACAACAACAAATTAAACTCAAATTCGCTAAAAATAATATTAATCCAAATTCGCCAACTTCGCTAAACATAAAACCTGTTTCTACAATAACTATCCAAATTCGCTAAACAAACCCAAATTCGCTAAACATAATCATATGAATCCAAATTCGCCAAAAACGGTTCAAAAACCGTGATCCACATGATATTCTACAAAACTATACATAAGCTAGCCATGAACAATTTAGTGGGAATCCTAACACATAATCACATAATAATCCATCTAAATCTACAAAACTTTGTCCAATAACCCAAAAAAAATATAAAGTGACCCATCCGACCCACAGAAGCCATACACTAATCCCCATTCTCCCCACTATCCCCAGTACCCCGACTACCCTCCCCTGTAGGTGTAGACTCACCCGCCGACGCATTTTGGGACCCTGATGTCCCCGGCAATCCCCTCGCTAGCTCCTCAGTAAAGCCCGGCTGTTTCCTCGCCCAATCCAGCAACATCTGCAGTGTGTTCCCTTGCTGCTTCACGGTCTCGTGCAGTGAGGACGAGGAGGCTTCCTCGCGAGCTCGTGAGGAGCTGCAAGTCGTCTTGTGACCACGGCTTGGTAAAACTGGACCTATGCCAGGAACATGACCCCGCTGCTTGCCGCCGATCACCTGGCGCAAAATATCCACGTCAGAAATACACCTCCCATCAGAGGTGCTCTCTGTCCGCAGGCGTATCATCTCATTCTGTTTAGTTACAAAAAAACAAGAAAAGTAATATATAAGTCGTGATTTATTATATTGCATTAATGTTGGTGAGTTTTTGGAAATAAATTATACTTACGTATCTGGCCTCGGAGAGCTCAGACTCCCAGACGTCGCCTCTCATATGGGTGTGTCTGTACATGTCGATCAAGTCTCTATTATCCTCGCTGTCGGTGGGGGAGTTCAACTGTTTATAAATAAAATCCGTCAAGACTCACCCAACACTATATATATAAATAAAATGATTAAAAAGTGTCTTACGAAGTTAACAGCTATGACAGCTAAGGATTGCGATCCGTGAAGGGTAGCAGTCTTCATTTTTCTCCTGTTTTGCCTGTTGACCTCCCCAATCCTTAACTTCTTCGGGTCGGTCCAGTGCCCAATCTGCTTATTATAAATAATAAAAACTATTATATAAATGAAATATTATTATTATTATTATTATTATTATTATTATTATTATATTATTATTATTATTATTATTTATTATTATTATTATTATTATTATTATTATTATATATATTATTATTGATAATAATAATATTATTAATAATAATAATAAATATAATAATAATAATAATAATAATATAATAATAATAATAATAATAATAATAATAATAATAATAATAATAATAATAATAATAATAATAATAATAATAATAATAATAATAATAATAATAATAAATTAATAAAATAATAATAATAATAATATAATAATATAACAAAGTACGTGTCGATCCAGAAATTTACCTGCTTCTCCTATTCTTCAGCCGTCATGTTCTCGGAACGCTTTGCCTTGATCTCGTCTACTTTCTCGATCCCAACTTGCTGTGTAAAATGTTTCTTTTTGTGCTTGTACTTGTTGTCATCGTATCGCTTTTTTAGGTAAGCTTCGATACTAATGACAATCTAGTCTCCATGTGGACCCGCAAGGTGGGGCCGAAATAAAAAAAATACTGCAATAAAATATAATTAAAACAAATATACAAATTTAAATAAAGAGACAAATTTAAATAAATAAACACATTTAAAATAAATAAACACAATAATTAAAAAAATAAAAGATAAAAAAAAAAAAAAAAAAAAAAAAAAAAAAAAAAAAAAAACTTACGTGGAGGTGGTTATCCACGTGTGCCTTCGAGGTCTCTGGAACATCATCCCACGAATCGTGATACAATGGAATCGTTTCCCGTATCAATGTCCCGACATAGTTCGAGAACCACGAAGCGTGAGGTCCAACATGCTGCCACATGCCTTCGACATTCTTAGTGAATCTGATCGAGACCGGGCGCCGAGTTTCATTCCTCATCGCGTGTAAGGCTTCGTTCTTGGTGGTACCGCGAACCACCTTCCCGCCTTTGCCTATTTTCGAACCAGGCTTCGTAGGCTTAGGCCTGGGAGCTCTCGAATTAGAGCCTGCAAGTAATCAAATTAAAGTGATGGTGACATAAAATAACAAGTTATCAATTTCAAATAATGATCAAGTTTAATTAAAATAATCGAGAAATTCTTACGCTTGCAGTTGGTGCCTAGCCTCCTCCCGGGACGGTGGGGTGGCTCGTGACCTCCATCACCAACATGGCTTGTAGCTACGACATCCGCCATCTGTAAACGTACTAGTACAAGAATATAGAAATTAGTGAAGAAACAAATATACGCATATATGTAATACATGAAATTCAGATAACCTGTAAAATGACCAAATTACCCCTGAAACCATAAAACTTAATTAAATCACTTATAAAATTCTGAATTGATTCCAAACTTCTGAAAACGAGCTACATATGAAGTAAATTAAATTCTGGGACAACATTATATTATTGTGAATATCCAAAAAAAATATTTATGCATAATACATGGTCCGAAAATAATTATTCAAATTAATTATATTTATAAAACCTTTTTAAAAATAGATAAATATCAAAATAAATTAGGAAAATATACCAAATCATAATCCTAATATTTCTACAACTCCTTGGCCGAATTTCTGGACCTAATCCCCCCCCCCCCATATGTCGGTTATAATTATAAGTACAAATTATATTATTTTTGTAAACCCTTTTATACCGAAACCCTAAGTGTCGACAAAACAAAAATCCCCCATCCTCCCATCCGATTTTCTGGGCACCATCTAGCACTTTTCTGGAGTTTATCAGGGTATAACCGAGCTAAGAAAAATAGGAATTCGATTTTAGAAGCCTTCGTTTGATCGTGGTTAATTGTTTTCTCTAAATTCATACGTACAAGGTAAATAATTTTAATGCCTAATTCTTACGTTCTAAAATTAAACAAGCATTTTTCTGATGATCCTTAAGTTGAATACAACTCAGGAAAAATAAGAAACATGAATCATGCAAGCTTAATATGGCGTACAAAAAATATATAGCTAAAACACACTTAATTTGTAAATATTGTTATACGAATTTTTTGGGTTGTAACCATAATTTTTACATGTTCTATGATGATAATATAAGCCTATAAAAATAGCCATGTGATTTTTGGAGGCTTATTCGAATTGATTTGGAACTTTGAATGTATCAGATTTAATAAAAAAATAAAGAAAAATTGAGAAAAACCCTAGAATGAATTAGGGTTAGGTTTTTATGATATGAATCTGATTAATTTAATGTTACAATGATTGTGTCATGATGGTTTAATGATGGGATAAAATTAGGGTTTGGTTTTGCAATCTAAAAAGTAAATCCGATTGGTTTAAATAATTATAAGGGTATGTTTTGCCAACTTTGAAACTTCTGGGATATTTTTTTAATGTTATATAAGTCTGTAGGAATGTAGGGAAAATATAACTTGAGGGTCCTAAGTGTAAATATTGCAAGAAAAGGAATTAATGGTATTTATAAGGTACGATTTGTAATTAAATAAAATAGAGGGACTAAAAGTGTAAATTTTGGAAACTTGATATTATTCTGTGTAAATAATATTATTAAGGGTGTAAGATATAATTTTGAGAATTTATGGGCTTAATATGTAATTGTTACTAAATTATGATTTGATTTATAAGTTTTGTAAAGTTAAGGGACCAAATGTGTAAATTCAGAATTCTGAGTGATCTGATTCATACTATACATAATTCTGAGGTTACGTTCTATAATTTTGGAAAATATAATGCTTGATGTGTAAATGTGAATATTGTAGGGATTTAATTGTGAATATTGTAAATAGAAGGTTTGTTTTGTAAATTATATAACTAGAGGGGTATAAAGTGTAAATTGTGAAACTGATGAAGCAAAAAGTGTACCACTTTTAGGGGGTCATTTAAGCCCTAAATCGTAATTATTTGATCAAATATTGCCCTAAATCGTTCCTTTTGTCATTTTAGGTACTTTGGAGAAGAAATCTGGAAAAGGAAGCATTTTGGACGTTTTTGGAGCATAAAAGTGAAGAAAACAACAAAGTCTCAAAATCGGCTGGAAAAGTACCTGTGACGGCGTCAAGCACCATTGTGACGCCGTCAACCCCTGACGCGCCAGAGAGGATTTTGGATGATTAAAAGGGGATGGCGTCAAGAAGGCCATCAAGAAACCCTAACCGCGGCGAGGTGACGGCGTCAGCTCTATAACGTGACGCCGTCAGATCTGATTTTCTATATATATTCTCATAATTTTTAGTCATTAGTGTGCAACTTTGTGAGGAGAAACCCTAAGACGATTTTTCTGCTACTTTTAAGGGTTTTATACCCTTGGATCTCCCATGTTCAATTGAAGATAAGTAATCAATTAATCATTCAATATGTCTATGTGTTGTTTGATTATATCTTGTTCTTGTCTTTTATTTAACATGCTAGGCTAGATTTATCTTGTGTTTGCTTAGATCTAATGAAACCTAACTATTGATTATTGGTTGTTGGTGTGTTATTAATTGTATTGGATGATTGTTTATCGATGTTAGGCTTAAGAAAACTGGCTAACCTCCTATACGGTAACTTGCTTGAACGTTTTAAGAAACATGAACCAATGCGTACTAAGGTTTTTATGGTTGTATTTAATGCATGAGCGAATTCTAGTGATCCCATGTTAGGAGCTTCTTAGCCGGCTCGACATAGGAGTGAAGTAGGAGCTTATAGAGTTGGGGAAGTATGTACGCCACCCCACGATTGGTATTAAGGAATACACCCGTCATCCACGCAATTAATACACACTAATCAACCGGTAAAAGATAGTTAGGGAGTAAGGAAATCTAAGTAAACACATTTCTCTCCATATAAGTTCCACAACCTTTTTATTTTCAGTTATTTTATTTTATTTGCAATTGTAGTTATTTGGGTTAGTTGACTAGCAACTAATTCCGCCCACTCCTTCAAACCCGAGATTTTACTTGCTTTTATAAAAATATAAAAAATACAAAAAGAATCTTCCCTCACCCTTAGACCTATTAGAGTAGTTTTTCAATCCTAACGACACTATTCCCCTAGAGAACGATCAATCCCCCGGTACTTGCCACTACACTATACTACATCGGTCAGGTACACTGCCTGATGGGGATTGCAAGCCTCTTGAGATCCCTCGAGAGGTAAAACCTGTTGTAAGGTCGCAAAACCACGCATCAAGTTTTTGGCGCCGCTGCCGGGGAATAGTTATTGTTTAGGTTGAATTTTTATTTTATTAGGTCTACTCACTAGATTCCATTCTAGTGAGATTTTTATTTTATTTTTCTAGGATTTCTTTAGTCTATCTATTTTTCTTTGTGTGTTTGTTCGTAATTTCCATTGACTCTTCCGTTCACCATTATGGAGAACGCGAATCCACCATACTACCAACCACGTAATTCACTCACTCCATATGACATCTTGATGTTTAAACAACATAAAGATGAACCTCTCTATGATGCATGGACTCGTTTTAAATATTTACTCCAAAAAGTCCCTCATCATAACTTCGATTTATGGTCCCTAACTCAAATCTTTTACGATCGTGTCGACCGACATGCCCAAAGGGACATCTACTATTTTGCCGGCAGGGATCTTAGGGAATTAAGTGCTGAAGAAGCGTGGGAAGCTATTGAGAATTGTGCCCAATATTATTATATAGTAGACAACCCAACAAACATTAATACAAGTCAATTGACCACAAATTTCAAGGATCATGAAACAAGTTTGTTTGGGGATGAGGGTAGAGTTGAGCCACCTAGTTGCATGTCATGGTTAGGCACTACCATAATACAGGATGAACACATAGGTGACCTTGATGTGATGGAGGATTTAGCCGAACATGATCACATTAATCAAAAAGACCTAGGTTTTATGATTGATGACGTTGAATCTCAAGAAACACATGATGAATCTTTTAGGCAATTTGAATATAGCAGTTAGAATATTGAGGATGATCCTTATGATTTGGACATAGAAGTTGAGATGCCTAGAGAAGCACTTGAGATACTTGGGAAAATGTTAGGGTTAGATCCTACTAAAACACATGATGAGGATATAGGTGATCTTGACATAAGGAATGATGAGGTAAGTAACATAAGCCCACCAAGTACCCCACAAGTCCTACCATCATTTGAGGCACACACACCGCCCATGACTTACCCGGAAGAAGTTGAGGAGACTATAGGAACCCCAATAGAGGTAGAGCCCTTGGACCAAACACAACTAGAAGAAATAGGTTTGAATGCTTTTAGTGATCACAACCTTTCTTTTAGTCCTATGGAAGTTCCTAGTTTTGATGAGCCGGAGCCTCAACCAAAACCGTTACCTAATCTTCCATCCTTGGATGAAAATTTAGGAATTGAATTAGGTCCCGACCCACCCATCAAAACATATAGTCCGGGTAGTCTTAAGTTTAAGGTAGTAGACATTAAGCCTTATAGTGAGGAAGACAATATAGGAGTGAAAAATGACCTTACATGTCTACATCACCCATTCATGATTGATCACAAGAAACATTATGGGTTTAAACCGGGTCTATTGGGTCAAGATGGATTCCCAATTAGGAGTCTCTCGAAGTTGTTAGAAAATGATCCCTTTTTAGGAGAACACTTTAACTCACCCATTGACCAAAGTGAACTAGGTAAGGTTATGATGAAAGGAGCACACCCCTTTGAGCATATAATTCATCCACCAATCTTTCCTCACGTGGCATACTCCTACCGAGCTGGTGTGTATCGCTACTATCACCCGCACTTAACCCTAAGTGTAGGGAAAACCTCCCCTATTTCCGTTAAATAAGGGTAGAGTCAGGCTCGTGACTCGAACAAAAACAAGCGCTTCTTGGGAGGCAACCCAAGCTTTATTTGCTTTGTGTGTTTATTTATTTGTTTGTTTGATTTTATTTGCTTCCGTATGTATGTTTAATTTTTATTATTATTGATTCATGTTCGACACTAATTTGTGAAAATGTTTTATCTTGTTTTTAACTTCGTCTTAACTACATATAAAGGTATTTTGCAAAAGATAAGTGTAAGGGAAATCCAAATCGGTTTATTAGAACAAATGAACATGAATCATAACAATATTAAATTAACATACATATTAGTAATTGTTTGAGTCAAATGCTTGTATCGAGTCATAATGATGTTTTGCAGGATTTCCAGGAAATAAGGATTGAGTTTTTCCATAAATTTTCCGGAAACTTAACATGAAAAATCTGTCAGATCACTTCTGACGGCGTCAGGAACAGTTTTCTGGAATTTTTTTTTTTTGAAAGTTTTGTTTTTCTTCCGGAATCATAAAATGCTTTATTAAATCTCTAACTTATAAACTCCAGGAATCTGCAAAATAATCATTCCACAAGCATTATATCCTTATACAGATTTATCCCGCCGATGTTATGCAGGTTTTCGTGTTTGTTTTCTCAGGTTTAACAGGTTATTTTGGACAAGGAGATGTATGTGGAATCTAGCTTTTGGCGCTGCTTTAATCTTGAAGCTTCAACATTACCTTGGAAGAAGATCTAACCATGTTACCTCCTTATCCACCGAGCGAATCAGGGGAGTATTTGATTTCATTCTTTTACCTTATTTACTTTTACATCTTGTTATTTGAACATTGGGGACAATGTTCATCTTAAGTGTAAGGGGGGGTAAAGTACGATACCTTAGAGAATGCTATTACGCTTGATTTTTAGTTTGTTTAATGGTAGATGTGTAATAAAACTGAGAGAAATACCTATTAAGGCAATTTTAGTGCCAAATTTAAATTTTTTTACAACATATAGGAGTGAAACTTTGGTCTTAATGAGCGTCTCACGGATAGGAGTTATATGACTAGCACAAAACTGTACCACTAAAAAAATTTTCCACCCCCAAATATGTGAGGTTCGCCCCTAGAATTGGTAGGAAAAGCATTTATGCTATGATGTGTGTACCGGTAGCACTTAGATTCTAGAACTTGCGTTAGGACCATTCCGAGGCCACAAGTGAGACTACATTCGTGTAGTTAGATTTACTACATGATAAGAGGCATTAGGATTAACCCATTGTTTTACACCTGTGTTTTTGTTATAATTACATTGGCTACATTGGTCAAGTAATTCTCCCACACCCTTTGCGTTGTACTCATTTTTAGTACACGATACCCCAAGTACACCCCTCAGAGCCTATCTTTTCGTTTCTAACTTTAAGCATTTTACTTAAAGTAACAATTTGTTTACACCCCACTTAAATGTACACCCAAATCGCCTTAGCCTACCTTGTATGCACTCATTTTTAGTGCATTATTGTGACAACATTTGTTTAAACCCCAAGTTAATTATCTAATTGATTACATGGTTGCTAAGTCGAGTCATATCCTTGTACATATTGTTTTGGGACGATTGGGACTCATGGGTAAAGTACTAGTGTAATGGAGTAATGGGGAAGAACAACATTATTACCCCCATATGTGCTAAATATTTTAAAAAAGTACTCCAAGTGTTTCGATTATCTTAATTCGAGTCATTAGAATAGTTAATTGTAAAGTTATGTAAAAGTTCAAGTGTAAGGGGGATACAACCCCCCTACGATGTATTATTTTGGATGGTAGGGCAAGAGTGTATGCACAAAAAAAAAAAAAAAAAGAAAAGTAGAAAAAACATACGGACTACCATCCCGTTTCATTTTATGTTTATTTTATGTTTTTGTTATTTTGTTTTTAGCTTAAGTCGAGTCTAGTCTTGGCTTAGCAACGCCATATTGTACATGTAATTAATCAAGATCTTTAACTCGCCACCAGTAAAATATCCCTTATCCAACAAAACCGTGTTTATCATATCCCTACACCTAACGTTGTAATCTCCGTGCTTATTATGATTAAAGTGGAACGACTATTTGTTGTAATTACTTTTATATTAGCATTAAATGACCCTAACTTGTATTTTGATTAGAATAAAAGCGCATTTGCTTGAGGACAAGCAAATCTCAAGTGTAAGGGTATTTGATGAAGCGAAAAGTGTACCGCTTTTAGGGGGTCATTTAAGCCCTAAATCGTATTTATTTGATCAAATATTGCCCTAAATCGTTCCTTTTGTCATTTTAGGTACTTTGGAGAAGAAATCTGGAAAAGGAAGCATTTTGGACGTTTTTGGAGCATAAAAGTGAAGAAAACGACAAAGTCTCAAAATCGGCTGGAAAAGTACCTGTGACGGCGTCAAGCACCATTGTGACGCCGTCAACCCCTGACGCGCCAGAGAGGATTTTGGATGATTAAAAGGGGACGGCGTCAAGAAGGCCATCAAGAAACCCTAACCGCGGCGAGGTGACGGCGTCAGCTCTATAACGTGACGCCGTCAGATCTGATTTTCTATATATATTCTCATAATTTTTAGTCATTAGTGTGCAACTTTGTGAGGAGAAACCCTAAGACGATTTTTCTGCTACTTTTAAGGGTTTTATACCCTTGGATCTCCCATGTTCAATTGAAGATAAGTAATCAATTAATCATTCAATATGTCTATGTGTTGTTTGATTATATCTTGTTCTTGTCTTTTATTTAACATGCTAGGCTAGATTTATCTTGTGTTTGCTTAGATCTAATGAAACCTAACTATTGATTATTGGTTGTTGGTGTGTTATTAATTGTATTGGATGATTGTTTATCGATGTTAGGCTTAAGAAAACTAGCTAACCTCCTATACGGTAACTTGCTTGAACGTCTTAAGAAACATGAACCAATGCGTACTAAGGTTTTTATGGTTGTATTTAATGCATGAGCGAATTCTAGTGATCCCATGTTAGGAGCTTCTTAGCCGGCTCGACATAGGAGTGAAGTAGGAGCTTATAGAGTTGGGGAAGTACGTACGCCACCCCACGATTGGTATTAAGGAATACACCCGTCATCCACGCAATTAATACACACTAATCAACCGGTAAAAGATAGTTAGGGAGTAAGGAAATCTAAGTAAACACATTTCTCTCCATATAAGTTCCACAACCTTTTTATTTTCAGTTATTTTATTTTATTTGCAATTGTAGTTATTTGGGTTAGTTGACTAGCAACTAATTCCGCCCACTCCTTCAAACCCGAGATTTTACTTGCTTTTATAAAAATATAAAAAATCCAAAAAGAATCTTCCCTCACCCTTAGACCTATTAGAGTAGTTTTTCAATCCTAACGACACTATTCCCCTAGAGAACGATCAATCCCCCGGTACTTGCCACTACACTATACTACATCGGTCAGGTACACTGCCTGGTGGGGATTGCAAGCCTCTTGAGATCCCTCGAGATGTAAAACCTGTTGTAAGGTCGCAAAACCACGCATCAGAAACTTAAGAGATTAAAATGTCATTCTGAATAATATGAGCATTTAATTCAGTAACTTAAAGTATTTTCATGTTAGACCTTTGAATTAGATGAAATTACAATTAAAACCCTAAACTATGTATACTTGTCATAATTACCCTTAAACTTTTGTAACTTGATAAAATGTACCTTAATTCCATAATAATCTTGAAATAAGGACTTAACCTAATCTGGGATACTAATATCTTACTAAATATGGAAATCTGTTAATTATAGAAACCTGCTAAAAATAGAAACTTACTAAATCTGGAAAGTTACTAAAAATAGGAAGTTACTTAAAATGGGAAGGTAAACTAAAAGTAATAATCTGAATTAGAATCTGTTGTAATTCCGTCTTCTACTCCTTTAGGTGTAAAGAAGGAGGAGCCCTGATTCTGTTCCGTGTTTGTCTTGCTTATTTTTGCTTTGCTAATAAGGTACAGATATTCTGCCCTTTTTCAGTAAGGGTGTTTTCTCTCCCTTCATTCTGATTTAATCTTGTTCCATATTAGGATTCCCCATACCATTGCTATGTTCCCTTCTGTTTGTGAACCTTCCATGTGATCCCTTTGTTTTGTGAGCCTTCTATGATCTCTTTCATGTTCTGACCTGGTTAACTTCTGAGTTGATGTCCTTATTATAATTCTCTTTGCTTTGAACCTTTTTCATGAGTCCCTTTTGTTACGACCTCTGATATAAAAATCTGTGATGTGAAAACCTTTTAATTGTGACCTGGAAATGTTTTGAGAAAAATCAGTTATTTTAAAAGAATGATTATGAATGGTGATATGATACTATTTTTATATGACATTTGTTAACTTTTGTGAAAACTAGTTTTTAAAGAATGTTTTTATGAAAAACCGTTTTGAAAGATTATTTTATGAAAACTATCCTGAAAGATCATTTTATTGAAAACCATGATTAAAGAAATGCTTTAAATGAACTTTTGCTACGAACTTTAATTATGAACCTGTGAAATTCTTTTCTGAACCATTTGATATAGTCCTTTTAATCTGAACTTAAACCTTGATATGCATCTGATCTGATAAAACTTGATTCGAACCTATCTGATTCTGAACCTTTAATGTTACTTCTGAAATATTTGACATGGACCATTATGCTATGAACCTTCTGATATAATACTCTGATTTCTGACCTGACATTTGACCATGACCCACAGTTTGAGACCCGAGCCAATCACTAGGCATGAGGGTTTCATGTCCATGTCATTGATGCACCGATGGCATGACTCTAGGGCAGGAGAGTGATGACCTGTCCCATCCCTGACTTTATTTTATCTGGTGTGTATTGGTAGACTCTGGCCACCTGGGGCGTATGGATGCATCCTAGATCTGATCTGATTTCTGTTATCTGTTACTGTTTACTGTTATATATATATATATATATATATATATATATATATATATAATATATATATATATATATATATATATATATATATATATATATATATGGTGACTGATGGTGTGTGCGATACACATCTTTCACATTATCTGGGAGCTGATCACTCCAATTGATACATGAGGACACCCCTCATATTATCTGGTTACTTGAAGAGGCATCCCCTCTAGAGTACTTATCTGGTTACATGGTTATTATATTATCTGTTCTGGGCTCGTGGTGGATTTCTGTTTTCCTATAACCTTTACTTATCTTTTTCCTTATACTTTCTTCTTCATTCTTATTCCATTATTTATCTCTGTACTCTGATTATATCGGTATGACCATTATTTCTGTATTGCTTGTTACCTTTATATCTGTTCACTGAGCTTTTGAAGCTCAGCCGCATTTCTTTTCCTGCGGCAGGTTTTTAGTAGGAAGCTGGGAATGAGTGGAGAGTGTACCTTTGGACTTAGAAGATTGGATAGCTATTCTGGATTAGAGTTGACTAGAAGATATCATATTTTAGAAGTAGTGTTTTGGAAGTTTTCATTTGTAACCATGTAGATTCAGTATTTCGTTTGTAATCCTTTGAGATTTTTGTATTACTGTAGATGTATGCTTTGTTTTGATCTGATATGAATCCATTATTGTGATATCTTTACCCTTGTCGGGTTGGGGTGTTACAATTTATGGTATCAGAGAGACAGGCTGCGACTCGTAATACATTTACCCTTGACCTGTGAATTCTGGACCACTAAGTTTCCACTGTAGGCGCTCGTAGGACAACCTTTGAGAATTGGCTTTAGGATTTCCCTATAGGAACTTAAATTCTGACCAGTGAGGAATGGGTAGATTATAAGGCATTTTGTTTAAGTATCATTGCTTCCGCATTACTCTGATTCGTGCCTTGCTTTTGGTTAAAGCCTGTTGAAACCATATTTGGAAAATTTAGAGCTTATGCCTTGCACCACCTAAGATTTGAAACCTAAATAAAACCTGAAGCTTTGAAAAGTGCATAGTAATTGTCTGACACTATTTGATCCTTGCCTTCAGATTCCGACTCCAACCTCTGAACCTTTTGTTAATCATTCTGATGCCTCTTCGGGCATTCTGAGAATTCCCTTGACGATGACATACTTGATACATTCTGTTAGTTGTTTCTTGTTTCTAATAATCGTCTATGAATCTTTTGACACTATTTTATTTCGTCTTAACCATCTCTGTGCCCATGAGAAGTCTTGTGGTGTTTAACCACGAGTATAAAAATGTTTTCACTCTCATTCTGAACGATAAGATTTTTCTTTGTTGATCCGTCTTTCTTTGATAGTAACCTTAATTTTATTCTTATAAGGATTGATTGACTGATCATTTAATATTGACGACTATCCTCCTATGTCTCACCTTTGGCGTTTGAAACAATTTTGAAAACCCCTGCCATGATTGCCGATTGTTAAACTTTTGCTGCCACCACTCGATTTTGACCTTCACTTCTGATCTGTTTGATAAACAGTCTGATATCTTTCCGACCATCCCGAAGGCCGTTTAACCCTAATGTGTTTGACACCTTCTATAAATTCATTACCCATACTGGATATAAATGTATCACCTGATACTATTCTGTCTTGCAAATCTATTACTACTCCTATTAGAACTCTGGTAATTATTAACCTTGGATATAGAAGTTTATTCCCTCCCTTGAATGATGAATTTTATTTGCCAATCAGTTTTCCTTTGGAAGGATTTGATGCAAATACTATCTCTGTATGGAATTGTTAACTGAGCATGATGATGCTGATAACCGATGTTCCATACACCTCACTTTGACAGTATACGATGTTCGTATTACTGATGATTCACAACCTACCTGCCACTTGTGCTAAAAGCTAAACAAAACTCCAAACACCTTGAACTGTTCGCTTATCTATCCCTAACACCTTGATGAACCATGTACTTGACTCTGACATATGAACTATCCGTCTGGTTTAATGACCATATTTGTTCTGCGGATCTGTTTACTATTGATATACTTGATTTTGGAGATCTTTTGATTATTGATTGGCTGGCTCTTCGTAAAAGCTACCATAGACTACCGCATCTGAAATGTAACAATCTGCTCCACCCTACTTTTTATTATGATAACCTTTAAACGCTCAAATCTGTTAAGTTTAACACTGCTATGGAAATATTTACCCTGATCTCATTTGATTGTCAAATTCTCCTGACACCTATTAGTATCCACCATTAGAAAGTTTTGGCATTGAAAGTTTTGGTTGTACAAATTTTCTGGTGCTTTCTGATGAAACTCTTGGGTTTCCCTCCTGATTGAGAAGTAGAATTGACTTTGAACCGATCTCAGCTGACGAACCATGATACTATTGAAGTTGAGAGATTGAAGAAGCTGATGGAATATTATTTTGTTCACATCAGTGTTTCCTTTGAATATCCCTATTAATCTATGAAGAAGAAAGAAAAAAATTTTGCGTCAGCATGTCGACTATCGTAAACCTAACCGTATCACTACCGTAATCATCTTTCATTTCTGCGTATCAATGATTGATTTGTTCCACCTTGAAACTCTGTATCAGACGACCTCATTTAATGTTTGAAGGACTGAAGAAGCAACCACAAGAACTCCTAAGATAGGAGATGACTAACTGAGAGCAACTTCCGTAAAGTATTTTAGTTTTATTCGTAAAGATTGGTAATGTGAATTAGATATGAAGTTTTCCCTGAAATGATTCATGAAAACTGTTTTCGTACTCATTGTGACCATCATGAGTTTTAAAAAATGCCAATAGTATTGGCTAATAGAATCATGTTTCCGTGAGTAATTGGACAATTGTCATAGTATGACAGCATGTTTGTGCTCTGAGACGAACGAGGAACACGTAGACCATCTTCGTATTAAATGGAATGACCCTTTGTTCTGGAAGAGTAGATTTGATTGGCGTTCAGAGATTGTAGCAGACAAACACTACCAGGCATCCGGTGACGACAGCAATCTGAGTTGGCGAATTTCGAATTGTGCTAGGAGACCTGTCAAAGACACACAGCCTTACTTCTCTATTCATTTTAGTTGTACTAAGATGAATTGAGAGCAGAAGCAGGCTCGTGGATGAGTGATGCACAGTAACTATGTCAGAGATTCACGTTACTACACCACAGTTCCAAGAAGAAGTGCCGAAGGCTTGAGGGATCAGACTCAAGTTATAAATCCTTTTCACCCGATGATCATATGGACAAACATAGACAGACTACTTGGAATTGAGAGAGACTTAAGAGCATGTATTGAATGGATGACGTAATTCATTTCCTCTTGACCTATTTAAATTTCTGTTACCTGATGATGAAATCCTTGAATGATTTAGGTTCCCTATTAGTAATTCCGCTCTGTGTTCATTCTGCGTATGTTGGACGATGGTTTTGTTATGAGAAATTTGATGAATGATGGATGATCTGATGCTTTAACGATGTACCAAATTCTGATAGACATTCTGGGACTTCCGTTAACTCTTTCGAGTGATTCGTTCTCCTCTTAGTTAGGGTATTTGATTTTGATGACCTCTGAGACCGTAGGAAGACTAGGTGGATTAAGATAAGTTGTTCTGTTCACGACTTGAGATAAAGTATGACCATCATGAGGGCATATTTATATGATGCCAGTATTATGACGTCTGGCCAACGTGATAATACTTACATCATATAACGTGCACTTGTTGTGGGCATAGGATATTTCGAGAAGTGCCTTAGAGCTGTAGAAATTCTGATAACTGTTTGAGATTATCTGCATTAGTGAGACTTTAAGTTCATTCTAACTTTACGCGTAATCTGCTTTCACCGTTATGCGAATTGATACGTCTGGATTCTCGTCACGCATTCTGCTGACCTCTGAACTTCCGATAATAATATTAGGTCCTGTTATAGAACTTCTGCCAATTGATGTTATCGATAATCTATTTCTGTACGTTCTAATATGATTTGTCAAATCAAATTCTGTGGACGGCATATCCGTCAAAATCCCATGTATTTCCTGCATCTCTTCCGAGAAGATCCGATTATCATCTGTTACGTTCAATATAATATTCTTTTGATCTGGATTCGGTATGATTTGTCTTTCTGAGGAAACCGAAGTTTTGACCTACAATATAGAGTCATGAGAACCAAGTCTTTCATATTTCTGTTCACAGTCAGTTGTGTTTCCGTTTCGTTTTCCCTTCAAATTTCAAGGACGAAATTTGTAACACCCCAACCCGACAAGGGTAAAGATGTCACAATAATGGTTTCATATCAGAACAAACACAAGCATATGACATAAATAATACAATTGAATTTCAATGGTTACAATGGAAAATCTAAAGATACAAAGTTACAAATGAAAGATACAAAAATTTCTAAGTCTGAATACTGAATTCCTTCTAGTCATCTCTAGTCCAAAGTAGCTAGTAAGGTCTTCTAAGTCCAAGGTACTCTCCGCTCATACCCCGCTTCCAAACTAAAACCTGCCGCGGGAAAAGAAACGCGGCTGAGCTTAAAAAGCCCAGTGAACAGATATAACGGTAACAAAGCAGTAATACAAAATAATGAACAGTAAATGAAGTACGAATCAGTCAGGGTTAAGGTATAAGTAAATGGTAACAGTAATGAAAAGTACAAGTGTATAAGGTGTAGGAAACAGTAATCCACTACGAGCCCATAACATAACATGAATCATAATCATAATCATAATCGTAAACATGCAGAGGGGAGACCTCTTAGTATCCTGTGAATATGAGGGGTGTCCTCAATCATGGGTATCCTGTAAATATGAGGGGTGTCCTCAATCATGGGTTGGAGTAGCTAGCTCCCGGAGTGTGAAAGACGTGTATCGCACACACCATCAATCACCATGCATAACATAACATAACATGAACATAACAAATCTAGGATGCATCCATACGCCCCAGGTGGCCATAATCTGCCTCTACGTAAACATAACATGCAGGGACGGGACAGGTCATCACTCTCCTGCCCTAGAGTCATGCCATCGGTGCATCGACTGACATGGACATGAAACCCTCATGCCTAGTGAGTGGCTCGTAGTATCAAACTGAGGGTAAAGGTCAAGTATCATGAATCATGTTTTAAGTTTACTTGCATAGGTCAAATATCATGTTTCATAAGTTCATAATCATGGTTCATAATCATGGTTCATAAGCATGGTTCATAAGTAAAGGTTCATAAGCAAAGGTTCATAAGCAAAGGTTCATAAGCAAAGGTTCATGAATGAAAGGTTCATAATCATAAAAGGTTCAATATCATGATGGTTCAATAATCGGAGTTCATGAATGAAGGGAACATAGCAATGGTATAAATACTGAAACTAACAGATCAGAAAAAGGAAAGAGATCATGAGAAACCTGTGAGAAGGTTCAGAATATCTGTACCTCAACCGCAAATGAAACCATATCAGAAACACATGGATCGGGAGTTACTTCTTCTTCAGAGAATCTACACGAATTAATGATCGTCTTAATATTTAATGACATAACTGATTATTGCTCTTAGTACCTTATTATTATTTGTTATTTGTTATACCCATAATATTATGTTTTTGACACATTAATATTAGTAGTACTGTTGTTCCAATTCGTTTTATTTCATACATGTACCATTGAACAGTCACAATTCCTCCAACATGCACTTGACAGAACTATTATTGTACCCATTCACATGCTAACAAAAACGCAACCCATTACAAGAATTATTCTTTATGAAATCATTTTGTGGGATATTTTAACAAATAGTATCATTGGCCTGTTGCTTGCTTCTTCTTAGTGATATATTTTGAAGATTGTTTTTGCTTGTGGATCAAGGTTTTAATATAAGTATAAAGTGCCAATCAATATTGATTAGCTATACTCCTTTTCAAATTAGTTTGTAAACTTGTCATTGGACCTTATTCGACCCACCCAAAACTCTCGTACAAACACACATTTTCACGAGCCAAAACAGCACATCAACTCACACATACGATACACCCATACGACACAATATAATGAGCTACAAAGATTTGCATTAAACCACCTACACACGTCCTTTCTTCACATCAATAATCAAACACGTCCTCTTTATTTCTTGTGTTTATTTCTGATTCGCATATACACTCACACGTATGTATTCACACAAAACACAATCCAAAGCTTCTCATGCACTCACACATGACCATGCCCCTACCCACGTGGCCAAGCATACATGCCCCCATGTCAAATATTAAAGTTTATTTTCAGGTTCTATTTGATATGTATTACTAAAATATGGTGTATCGCTTATGACTGGTACTAAGAACTAGATTTAAAGGTTGTTTTGAACACAAGAATGTCGACCCAGAATACACACGACACCAACGACCTAATCAATCTCCACATGACATGCACACACAACCAAACACATGAAATCACTAGCCAATCTCTTTTAACCTTGGTTTATAAGTATGTTTTATTTTACAGGTTTTAGATATGTTATCTTAATGCCAACACATGTTAACACTATGATACGAACCATGGTTTAATCAACTTCTATTGTGTTTATGTACGACAGTCTTTTATATATATATATATTCGAATAATAACGAGATGTAATAGCTTAGATTAGGTTTATACCTTCGAGCAACCAGGTACGTTCGAAGCCGAAAACACGAGCGCTACCGACTCAGCAAGGTAAGATCGAACCAAAGCCTAGATGTACACAACGACTATACGTACGAATCACGAACCACGACCTCGAACCAACTCAAAACTAGGGTCGCGACTGGAAATCTCGACCACACGAATACCACCCCAAACGTAGGGAAAATCTGGACGCTCACCAACGCTTAATGTTTATTCATGCAAACTAATGGTTTTCTTTTGCTTACTGGTCGTTTCTAATAACAAGTATTGGATTGGTGTTTTTATTTTTTTTTTTTGTTTGTTACACTTTCAATGGGAGCAAGGGAACCGGTGATGTGTTTGTTTTATTTTCAAGTGTATGTATGAAGGACAAAAGGTGAGGGTGAGTGTTATTTTGCAACATCCACGATCGCATGGGAAACAGATGGAAGAATGGTGTGCATTGTTTGTGTCGAATAGAGCAGGGAAGGAAGGAACCAGTTTTGAAAAAAAAATAAAAAAATAAATAAAATAAGGGTGGAGCGTGGTTCCTTTAATATGGCAAGTTAGAATTTGCAATTCAATTATGGGGCGTGATTTTAGGTAATTTAATTGTCTGTTTTTAGGACCAAATTATGGGATTCTTATCTCATTGTTATGGTAAAATTGTGTAAAAGGGCCAAGATTAGTGTGAGGCTTATGATAACAAAAAGGAAAGTATGTACATTTAGTGGGATCTGATTGATTTCCAAAACAATCTTAAGTCAATCTCGAACTTAGATAGAAATCGAGTATCGATGAGTTTGTAACACTTAAAATATATTCGGCTAGGGGAAACTTATAAGCGTGCGATATGGAATAGTTGTGCACAAATCATTTCCCATAAGTTTTTATTTATTCGAATAAATGTTGGTGGTTCAAATATTAACGAGTTTAAATACTTAGGTTATGATCGTTATTCGGTCTTCAAAAGTTTGAAATCGTAGGGGTATTTTGGAAATTTTTACATGTTCAAAAATTTCGAGTTTTACAACTCTTCCCTTCTAAAAGAAAATTTTCGTCCTCGAAAATTGGAGGGAAAACAAAACGGAAACACAACGGACTATGAACGGAAATGTGAAAGACTTGTTTCTCATGACTCTATCTTGTTTATCAAACTAGCTTCGGTTTCTTCAGAAAGGACATACCATACTGAATCCAGATCAAAAGAATAATATACCAAACGTAACAGGTGATAATCGTATTCTCTCGAAAGAGATACCGGGAATACGTAGAATTTTGACAGATATGCCGTCCATAGAATTTGATTAGACAAATCAGATGGGAACGTACAGAAAACAGATTGTTTGATATCATCAAATGGCAGAAGGCTCTACTATAGAACCTAAGATTCTTATCGGGAAAATAGAGGTCAGCACAATGCGTGTCGATGATCCAAACGTATCAAATCGCATAACGGTGAAAGTTGATTAAACGCATAGTTAGAATGAACCTAAAGTCTCACTAAATGTGGATAATCACAATCAGATATCAGAATTTTTAAGGCTTCTAAGGTACTTCTCGAAATATCCTATGATCACAACAAGTGCACGTTATATGATGTAAGTATTATCACGTTGGCCAGACGTCATAATACTAGCATCATATAAATATGCCCTCATGATGGTCATACTTTATCTCGAGTCATGAGCAAAACAACCTATCTTAATCCACCTAGTACTTATATAGTCTCAGAGGTCAACAAAATCAATGTCATGGTCAAGAGGGAAAACAAAACTACTTGCAAGAGCATCAAAATCCTAGATTACTTGGCAGAAGTAAAGTACGCCGTCCACAAGCATCAGATTTCCTACAATACGCCAAAATTCTCCCAAAACAAAGCCATCATCGAACATACAAATAAACACGGAACTGAAATGCTTCTAGGGAACTTAAAGCATCAGAGGATCTTATTACTATGTAACGAAGCTTAAGTGAGTCCATCAATCTGGAAGTGAAACAAAATCGTGAACTTGTATTTGGTTTGCCAAGCCTCCTGCAGTTCTTCTTGGAGTGGGATGGAGCAATGTGAACTTCTGGCACGATCTTCAAATCCCTTCATCATCCAGTCTGCTTCCGCTCTCAATTCATCTTAGTACAACCAAGATGAATAGGGAAGTGAGACTGCACGTCTTCATCAGCTCCAGGTTCGCCATCTTGACTAGATTTTCTTCTTCTGCATCGCCAATACTTCTGCCTTGTAAGGGATGTCTTCACTCTTCAAGGTAGCCACCGTTGTTGTCAACTCCAGGTCATGCAGTGAAGTAATTCTTCTGATATGCTTCTAGTTGTCTCAACAAATATCAACCTCCCAGAATGTACAAATGAACGTCAAATTTTGTCATAGCAGTCGTTACGAATACGGAAGGCGATTTCAAGAATAACCTCAATTCATACTTCCATCAAAAGGAAACTTCTTGCTCTGAAATTGAATAGATACATAGTCGTTTTCAGGGTGGAGGAATAGTGGTTCCTAACAGAAATTCGGTTCAGCTTCCAGTAATTAATACATATCTCCTGTCACCATCCTTCTTTATCGCGAACGAAACTGAAACATGCCCAAAAGATACACTTAAGCAAACTCACTTCCTGGTCTTCGGTTGCTACTCTTCCCGGTTGCTCAAATCAACTGGTATGATTTCGGACACATCTGAAAGACATCTTCTCTAGGTGACTAGACAATCTCTCGGTATCATGTCAAATCCTACTTCACACTTCGGTGGAAAACTTGGTGGTTCAACCACGAATCATATTCAGAAAATTCAGGGTGCCAAATAACTCTCAAGATAAGGTTCATTCATTGGTGTACGAAATGGGTTATAGGAAAACTTCATAAACGCGAAAGTAACACACGAGTCTCCAGAGTAATAGTGATAGCCAAAAGTTTAACAATCGGTAATCATGGTAAGGAGTTCAAAATTGTTTCAAACACCAAAGGTAAGACATAGGAGGATAGTTGTCAATATTTTGAATGTTCAATCAGTCAATCCCTTATCAGAAAACAATCGAAGTTAACTATCCAAAGAAAGACGGATCAACAAGGAAAATCTTATCGTTCAAAGTGAGAGGGAATTTAAACATTCTTATACTCGTGGTTAAACACCACAAAACTTCTCATAGGGACAGAGATGGGTAAGACGAAATCAAATAGCGTCGAAAAATTCATAGATGCTTATAAAAAGCAAGAGACAAATAACAGAATGTATCAAGTACGTCATCGCCATGGAGATTCTCATAATGCCCTAAGAGGCATCAAAATGATTAACAAAAGGATTAGAGGTCAGAGTCGGAATCTGAAGATAAGGATCAAATAGTGTCAGGCAATTACTATACAATTTTCAATGGCTTCAAGATTTATTTAGGTTCAAATCTTAGGTGGTGCAAAGCATAAGCTTTCAATCTCCAAAAGTAATCTCAACAGGCTTTAACCAAAACAAGGCACGAATCAGAGTGATGCGGAAGCAATGATACTTACACAAATGTCTTATAGTCTACCCATTCCTCACTGGTCAAAACTTAAAGTTCCTATAGGGAAATCCTAAAGCAAATTTCCAAAGGTTGTCTTATGAGCGCCTACAGGGAAAACTTAGTGGTCCAAACATACACAGGCCAAGGGTAAATGTATTACGAGTCGCATCCTGTCTCTCTGATACCATAAATTGTAACACCCCAACCCGACAAGGGTAAAGATGTCACAATAATGGTTTCATATCAGAACAAACACAAGCATATGACATAAATAATACAATTGAATTTCAATGGTTACAATGGAAAATCTAAAGATACAAAGTTACAAATGAAAGATACAAAAATTTCTAAGTCTGAATACTGAATTCCTTCTAGTCATCTCTAGTCCAAAGTAGCTAGTAAGGTCTTCTAAGTCCAAGGTACTCTCCGCTCATACCCCGCTTCCAAACTAAAACCTGCCGCGGGAAAAGAAACGCGGCTGAGCTTAAAAAGCCCAGTGAACAGATATAACGGTAACAAAGCAGTAATACAGAATAATGAACAGTAAATGAAGTACGAATCAGTCAGGGTTAAGGTATAAGTAAATGGTAACAGTAATGAAAAGTACAAGTGTATAAGGTGTAGGAAACAGTAATCCACTACGAGCCCATAACATAACATGAATCATAATCATAATCATAATCGTAAACATGCAGAGGGGAGACCTCTTAGTATCCTGTGAATATGAGGGGTGTCCTCAATCATGGGTATCCTGTAAATATGAGGGGTGTCCTCAATCATGGGTTGGAGTAGCTAGCTCCCGGAGTGTGAAAGACGTGTATCGCACACACCATCAATCACCATGCATAACATAACATAACATGAACATAACAAATCTAGGATGCATCCATACGCCCCAGGTGGCCATAATCTGCCTCTACGTAAACATAACATGCAGGGACGGGACAGGTCATCACTCTCCTGCCCTAGAGTCATGCCATCGGTGCATCGACTGACATGGACATGAAACCCTCATGCCTAGTGAGTGGCTCGTAGTATCAAACTGAGGGTAAAGGTCAAGTATCATGAATCATGTTTTAAGTTTACTTGCATAGGTCAAATATCATGTTTCATAAGTTCATAATCATGGTTCATAATCATGGTTCATAAGCATGGTTCATAAGTAAAGGTTCATAAGCAAAGGTTCATAAGCAAAGGTTCATAAGCAAAGGTTCATGAATGAAAGGTTCATAATCATAAAAGGTTCAATATCATGATGGTTCAATAATCGGAGTTCATGAATGAAGGGAACATAGCAATGGTATAAATACTGAAACTAACAGATCAGAAAAAGGAAAGAGATCATGAGAAACCTGTGAGAAGGTTCAGAATATCTGTACCTCAACCGCAAATGAAACCATATCAGAAACACATGGATCGGGAGTTACTTCTTCTTCAGAGAATCTACACGAATTAATGATCGTCTTAATATTTAATGACATAACTGATTATTGCTCTTAGTACCTTATTATTATTTGTTATTTGTTATACCCATAATATTATGTTTTTGACACATTAATATTAGTAGTACTGTTGTTCCAATTCGTTTTATTTCATACATGTACCATTGAACAGTCACAATTCCTCCAACATGCACTTGACAGAACTATTATTGTACCCATTCACATGCTAACAAAAACGCAACCCATTACAAGAATTATTCTTTATGAAATCATTTTGTGGGATATTTTAACAAATAGTATCATTGGCATGTTGCTTGCTTCTTCTTAGTGATATATTTTGAAGATTGTTTTTGCTTGTGGATCAAGGTTTTAATATAAGTATAAAGTGCCAATCAATATTGATTAGCTATACTCCTTTTCAAATTAGTTTGTAAACTTGTCATTGGACCTTATTCGACCCACCCAAAACTCTCGTACAAACACACATTTTCACGAGCCAAAACAGCACATCAACTCACACATACGATACACCCATACGACACAATATAATGAGCTACAAAGATTTGCATTAAACCACCTACACACGTCCTTTCTTCACATCAATAATCAAACACGTCCTCTTTATTTCTTGTGTTTATTTCTGATTCGCACATACACTCACACGTATGTATTCACACAAAACACAATCCAAAGCTTCTCATGCACTCACACATGACCATGCCCCTACCCACGTGGCCAAGCATACATGCCCCCATGTCAAATATTAAAGTTTATTTTCAGGTTCTATTTGATATGTATTACTAAAATATGGTGTATCGCTTATGACTGGTACTAAGAACTAGATTTAAAGGTTGTTTTGAACACAAGAATGTCGACCCAGAATACACACGACACCAACGACCTAATCAATCTCCACATGACATGCACACACAACCAAACACATGAAATCACTAGCCAATCTCTTTTAACCTTGGTTTATAAGTATGTTTTATTTTACAGGTTTTAGATATGTTATCCTAATGCCAACACATGTTAACACTATGATACGAACCATGGTTTAATCAACTTCTATTGTGTTTATGTACGACAGTCTTTTATATATATATATTCGAATAATAACGAGATGTAATAGCTTAGATTAGGTTTATACCTTCGAGCAACCAGGTACGTTCGAAGCCGAAAACACGAGCGCTACCGACTCAGCAAGGTAAGATCGAACCAAAGCCTAGATGTACACAACGACTATACGTACGAATCACGAACCACGACCTCGAACCAACTCAAAACTAGGGTCGCGACTGGAAATCTCGACCACACGAATACCACCCCAAACGTAGGGAAAATCTGGACGCTCACCAACGCTTAATGTTTATTCATGCAAACTAATGGTTTTCTTTTGCTTACTGGTCGTTTCTAATAACAAGTATTGGATTGGTGTTTTTTTTTTTTTTTTTTTTGTTTGTTACACTTTCAATGGGAGCAAGGGAACCGGTGAGTGTGTTGTTTTATTTTCAAGTGTATGTATGAAGGACAAAAGGTGAGGGTGAGTGTTATTTTGCAACATCCACGATCGCATGGGAAACAGATGGAAGAATGGTGTGCATTGTTTGTGTCGAATAGAGCAGGGAAGGAAGGAACCAGTTTTGAAAAAAAAATAAAAAAATAAATAAAATAAGGGTGGAGCGTGGTTCCTTTAATATGGCAAGTTAGAATTTGCAATTCAATTATGGGGCGTGATTTTAGGTAATTTAATTGTCTGTTTTTAGGACCAAATTATGGGATTCTTATCTCATTGTTATGGTAAAATTGTGTAAAAGGGCCAAGATTAGTGTGAGGCTTATGATAACAAAAAGGAAAGTATGTACATTTAGTGGGATCTGATTGATTTCCAAAACAATCTTAAGTCAATCTCGAACTTAGATAGAAATCGAGTATCGATGAGTTTGTAACACTTAAAATATATTCGGCTAGGGGAAACTTATAAGCGTGCGATATGGAATAGTTGTGCACAAATCATTTCCCATAAGTTTTTATTTATTCGAATAAATGTTGGTGGTTCAAATATTAACGAGTTTAAATACTTAGGTTATGATCGTTATTCGGTCTTCAAAAGTTTGAAATCGTAGGGGTATTTTGGAAATTTTTACATGTTCAAAAATTTCGGGTTTTACAAAATTTTTTTTGTTAGAGGGGAAGAAGTTGTAATACCTGAAATTCAGATAACCTGTAAAATGACCAAATTACCCCTGAAACCATAAAACTTAATTAAATCACTTATAAAATTCTGAATTGATTCCAAACTTCTGAAAACGAGCTACATATGAAGTAAATTAAATTCTGGGACAACATTATATTATTGTGAATGTCAAAAAAAATATTTATGCATAATACATGGTCCGAAAATAATTATTCAAATTAATTATATTTATAAAACCTTTTTAAAAATAGATAAATATCAAAATAAATTAGGAAAATATACCAAATCACAATCCTAATATTTCTACAACTCCTTGGCCGAATTTTTGGACCTAATCCCCCCCCCCCCCATATGTCGGTTATAATTATAAATACAAATTATATTATTTTTGTAAACCCTTTTATACCGAAACCCTAAGTGTCGACAAAACAAAAATCCCCCATCCTCCCATCCGATTTTCTGGGCACCATCTAGCACTTTTCTGGAGTTTATCAGGGTATAACCGAGCTAATAAAAATAGGAATTCGATTTTAGAAGCCTTCGTTTGATCGTGGTTAATTGTTTTCTCTAAATTCATACGTACAAGGTAAATAATTGTCATGCCTAATTATTACGTTCTAAAATTAAACAAGCATTTTTATGATGATCCTTAGGTCGAATAAAACTCAGGAAAAATAAGAAACATGAATCATGCAAGCTTAATATGGCGTACGAAAAATATATAGCTAAAACACACTTAATTTGTAAATATTGTTATACGAATTTTCTGGGTTGTAACCATAATTTTTACATGTTCTATGATGATAATATAAGCCTATAAAAATAGCCATGTGATTTTTAGAAGCTTATTCGAATTGATTTGGAACTTTGAATGTATCGGATTTAATAAAAAAATTAAGAAAAATTGAGAAAAACCCTAGAACGAATTAGGGTTAGGTTTTTATGATATGAATCTGATTAATTTAATGTTACAATGATTGTGTCATGATGGTTTAATGATGGGAAAAAATTAGGGTTTGGTTTTGCAATCTAAAAAGTAAATCCGATTGGTTTAAATAATTATAAGGGTATGTTTTGCCAACTTTGAAACTTCTGGGATATTTTTTTAATGTTATATAAGTCTGTAGGAATGTAGGGAAAATATAACTTGAGGGTCCTAAGTGTAAATATTGCAAGAAAAGGAATTAATGGTATTTATAAGGTACGATTTGTAATTAAATAAAATAGAGGGACTAAAAGTGTAAATTCTGGAAACTTGATATTATTCTGTGTAAATAATATTATTAAGGGTGTAAGATATAATTTTGAGAATTTATGGGCTTAATATGTAATTGTTACTAAATTATGATTTGATTTATAAGTTTTGTAAAGTTAAGGGACCAAATGTGTAAATTCGGAATTCTGAGGGATCTGATTCGTACTATACATAATTCTGAGGTTACGTTCTGTAATTTTGGAAAATATAATGCTTGATGTGTAAATGTGAATATTGTAGGGATTTAATTGTGAATATTGTAAATAGAAGGTTTGTTTTGTAAATTATATAACTAGAGGGGTATAAAGTGTAAATTGTGAAACTTAAGAGATTAAAATGTCATTCTGAATAATATGAGCATTTAATTCAGTAACTTAAAGTATTTTCATGTTAGACCTTTGAATTAGATGAATTTACAATTAAAACCCTAAACTATGTATACTTGTCATAATTACCCTTAAACTTTTGTAACTTGATAAAATGTACCTTATTCCATAATAATCTTGAAATAAGGACTTAACCTAATCTGGGATACTAATATCTTACTAAATATGGAAATCTGTTAATTATAGAAACCTGCTAAAAATAGAAACTTACTAAATCTGGAAAGTTACTAAAAATAGGAAGTTACTTAAAATGGGAAGGTAAACTAAAAGTAATAATCTGAATTAGAATCTGTTGTAATTCCGTCTTCTACTCCTTTAGGTGTAAAGAAGGAGGAGCCCTGATTCTGTTCCGTGTTTGTCTTGCTTATTTTTGCTTTGCTAATAAGGTACAGATATTCTGCCCTTTTTCAGTAAGGGTGTTTTCTCTCCCTTCATTCTGATTTAATCTTGTTCCATATTAGGATTCCCCATACCATTGCTATGTTCCCTTCTGTTTGTGAACCTTCCATGTGATCCCTTTGTTTTGTGAGCCTTCTATGATCTCTTTCATGTTCTGACCTGGTTAACTTCTGAGTTGATGTCCTTATTATAATTCTCTTTGCTTTGAACCTTTTTCATGAGTCCCTTTTGTTACGACCTCTGATATAAAAATATGTGATGTGAAAACCTTTTAATTGTGACCTGGAAATGTTTTGAGAAAAATCAGTTATTTTAAAAGAATGATTATGAATGGTGATATGATACTATTTTTATATGACATTTGTTAACTTTTGTGAAAACTAGTTTTTAAAGAATGTTTTTATGAAAAACCGTTTTGAAAGATTATTTTATGAAAACTATCCTGAAAGATCATTTTATTGAAAACCATGATTAAAGAAATGCTTTAAATGAACTTTTGCTACGAACTTTAATTATGAACCTGTGAAATTCTTTTCTGAACCATTTGATATAGTCCTTTTAATCTGAACTTAAACCTTGATATGCATCTGATCTGATAAAACTTGATTCGAACCTATCTGATTCTGAACCTTTAATGTTACTTCTGAAATATTTGACATGGACCATTATGCTATGAACCTTCTGATATAATACTCTGATTTCTGACCTGATATTTGACCATGACCCACAGTTTGAGACTCGAGCCAATCACTAGGCATGAGGGTTTCATGTCCATGTCATTGATGCACCGATGGCATGACTCTAGGGCAGGAGAGTGATGACCTGTCCCGTCCCTGACTTTATTTTATCTGGTGTGTATTGGTAGACTCTGGCCACCTGGGGCGTATGGATGCATCCTAGATCTGATCTGATTTCTGTTATCTGTTACTGTTTACTGTTTTATATATATATATATATATATATATATATATATATATATATATATATATATATATATATATATATATATATATATATATCTGGTGACTGATGGTGTGTGCAATACACGTCTTTCACATTATCTGGGAGCTGATCACTCCAATTGATACATGAGGACACCCCTCATATTATCTGGTTACTTGAAGAGGCATCCCCTCTAGATTACTTATCTGGTTACATGGTTATTATATTATCTGTTCTGGGCTCGTGGTGGATTTCTGTTTTCCTATAACCTTTACTTATCTTTTTCCTTATACTTTCTTCTTGATTCTTATTCCATTATTTATCTTTGTACTCTGATTATATCGGTATGACCATTATTTCTGTATTGCTTGTTACCTTTATATCTGTTCACTGAGCTCTCGTAGCTCAGCCGCATTTCTTTTCCTGCGGCAGGTTTTTAGTAGGAAGCTGGGAATGAGTGAAGAGTGTACCTTTGGACTTAGAAGATTGGATAGCTATTCTGGATTAGAGTTGACTAGAAGATAATGTATTTTAGAATTAGTGTTTTGGAAGTTTTCATTTGTAACCTTGTAGATTCAGTATTTCGTTTGTAATCCTTTGAGATTTTTGTATTACTGTAGATGTATGCTTTGTTTTGATCTGATATGAATCCATTATTGTGATATCTTTACCCTTCTTGGGTTGGAGTGTTACAATATATATACACACATTCAAATAAATAACAATATATACCAAAAAAGATAATAATAAATAATTAAATAAATAAATAAATAAACACATTTAACAACTCGATAACAATTTCATTCAAATAAGTGTCGTTTAACAAATTACAATTTGAGATCAATCTCCTACATCACTAAGATAAAAATCATCATTATTAGTGTCAGCTTCATCTTCACCATCGACGTGGTCTTCATCATCAGATGCTAAATCATGAGGAACGTGGTCATCATAATCAATATCATCGTCGTCGTCGACATCAGTGATAATTGGTGCTGGTGGTGCCTCAACTTCCGCTGGCTGGACATCATTATTTATGGTGCTATAATCCAACTTATCCAACTCAGCAGAGAGTGTGACATGTGATGAGTTGTTGTCATGTACAACATCTTGATTGTCTTCTACCACGATGATATCCGGGTTCCAAATCTTTCGATGATAAGAATCTTGGACGGCCTTCCAACTACCACGTTTACCCGGGAAATCAAGGTAAAAGACTTGTGTTGCTTGTGTTGCAAGAATGTATGGTTCATTTTGAAACGATACACGGTCTGTCATAATTTGTGTAATGTTATTTCTATAGGTACAACGTTTTATGCGACCCTCGTTATTAGTGTCGAACCATTTGACTTTGAACAGCACAACCTTGAACGGAATATACAAAAACTCGAGAATTTCTTCAAGCTGGCCATAATACATTCCTCCGCTAGGATTAGGAGTTGAAATTCCGCTGTTTTGAGTTGAACGACGTAAATCACGGTCGTGTACGATAAAATTCACACCGTTGACTACGCAAGAGTCGACTGAGACTGCAGTCCATGCTGGTCCACAAGCCAAAGCGAATAACTCCTTAGTACAACTTGGGTCATTCTTTACTTTTAATTCACGAATCTATGAAAAAGTTAAGAATAGATATAGATGAGTAATAGTCGTTATTTTTACAGAGTAATACATACAATAAGTCTACCTTGCTCCCAAACCAGCGAGGAAATCCTTCTTGTATGTCATTGCCAAGAAATGCCCTGTAAATGTTCATGATATTAGAATAAGTCGTCGAATAATAACTTACGTAAAACACATTTTGAAATAAAATGCGTACCTCTCGTACTCGTTCACGTACGGGTCGATTTCATGACTGTTGTGTAGTACATACCATACTACTTTCTGCATTGTGTCTGGTTGAACCCGGATCAATGATTGTCTACCATTCAGTTTACAGATTGATCGAAACACCTGAAATTGACTTGTTGGGCTTGGACCGTCCTCATTCCGGTCAGGACGATTAAATCTCGTCTCAGCACCCCAAAAATAATGCGAACAGAAAGTTAATGCTTCATCAGCAATATAACCCTCCGCTATTGAACCTTCGGGCTTAGCTTTATTTCTGACATAATTCTTGAGCTTTTTCATGTATCTTTCAAATGGATACATCCACCTCATGTAAACAGGCCCACCTTCAATAGCCTCTTCGGGTAGATGAATAACCAAGTGAATCATTATGTCAAAAAAAGCAGGAGGATATATTTGCTCGAAACTGCACAAAATATTGATGAGTTTTTCTTTAGCTTTCAACATGTCATCCACCATCAAAGTTCGAGCACATATTTGTTTGAAGAATGAATAAAGCTTGATTATTGGTGTTGCGGTGGTTTGGTCCTTCAAGTAATTTTGAAGTCCAGTAGGAAGCAACCGCTGCATCATTATGTGACAGTCATGAGCCTTCAAGCCTGTTATGTTGCTATCATTGTCGGTCACTTTATGCTTGAAGTTAGATCCGAACCCATCAGGTAGTTTAACACCTTTGATGAATTGACAAAAAAATATGATATTAGAGTAAGTCGTCAAAATGAATACGCGAATTGAATTGGAACAAATAAATTTTGAATTAAAACGTGTACCTTTGATGAATTGACAAAATTTTTTTCTTTCTTCAGCTGTGAAAGAGTACGTGGGATGAGGCTTAGAGCACTTCCCGTTTCCTTTGTTGACGAGCCACAACTCTTCACGAATTTGCAAATTTTCTAAGTCTTGTCCTGCCTTGTTGGTGTCTTTTGATTTTTCATTCATTAACAAAGTACCCAACACACTCTCACACACATTTTTTTCGATATGCATGACATCTAAATTGTGTTTTAGTGTAAGAAAAGACCAATACTTTAGCTCGTAGAAAATGGATACTTTGGTCCAATTCAATTCGCGATCAAGATCACGTTTTTTCTTCGTACCCCCAAAACTTGGATGTTTCCCCGGGATACGTTTAGGCAATCTCCTAAGTTGAGTCAAGATGACATCACTGGTAAATTTTTTAGGAGGTTGTCTATCATCGACCTCAGTATAGAATGCCCGTCTATTTTTCCGCCATTTATTGGTCGTTTTTAAGAATCTTCTATGACCAACATAAGCGGTTTTGCCTAACACGCAAACAGATGGAGTGTCTATATTACATGTCGGACATGCCAAGTAACCTTGCCCACTCCACCCAGACAAACTACTTCGAGCGGAAAAGTCATTGATAGTCCATAAAAGCGCTGCTCTCATACAGAATTCAGTGCCAGTGAAAGCATCCCTAGTCATGACTCCATCTTTCCATAGAATCTTTAGGTCTTCAATCAAAGGCCTCAAGTAAATATCTATGTCCTTCCTGGGTGATTTAGGGCCCGGAATTAACAACGTCAACATAAGAGAAGTCTCTCTCATACATATCCAGGGAGGCGTATTGTATGTTGTTAATATGACCGGCCACATGCTGTAAGACTGACTAAGGTTGCCGTACGGATTGAAACCATCAGCAGCCAACCCTAATCGGACGTTTCTTTTTTCATAGGAAAATTCTTTTGAATACTTCATGTCAAATTTCTTCCATAATTGACCATCAACCGGGTGTTGCATCTTACCATCCTCCGTAGACTGCCCAGAAGCATGCCAAGTCATATGTTTTGCAGTGTGTTTAGACTTGTACAAACGTTGTAGTCTAGGAATGATAGGAAAATAACGCAACACCTTGTTAGGAACTTTCTTCCCCAGTGTGTTCTTGTCTTTCCATCTACTAGCATCGCAGATGGGACAATTCTGCAAATCTTCGTTACCCTCCCCCCGATATAAAAAACAATCATTTACACAAGCATGTATGGATTCGTATCCTAACCCGATCGTTTTATATGTTTTCTTTATTTCATAGTATGATGATGGGATTTTGTATCCTAGAGCGGGTGGGAAACATTCTTTGAGAAATTTTAGGGTTTCGTTAAATGTGGTGTCACTCATTTTACCTTTGACCTTGATGTTCGTAAACTTTGCCATAAAGTCCAATGAAGACATCCAATTACAGCCCGGGTATAGTGGCTCGTTGGCAGTGGCGAGTGACTCTTCAAACTCGTTACGTTGAGGAAGTGTCGTTGCTTGAGTTGGCTCGTTGCTTGTCTCGCCAATATTTCCTTCAGTTGGCTCATTTTGTTCGTTATTCGGACAAATATCATGAAGGAACTAAGCCATATCACTCCCATGATGATTCGTGTTGGGTACTACTATCTGGACATCCGGTTCACCGTGATTATACCATTTCGTATAACTTTGGTCCCAACCGTATGTGTGTATGTGACCAAAAAAATCTTCGTACTTTATCCAACCAACGTTATGACAATGATTACATGGAAATTTTACATTCCCATCAATATTCACAAAGGACTTGCAATACTCGCAAAAAGCTTTAATACCTTTTATAAATTCGAGGCTAACACGAGATTTAGAGACCCAACTCTTATCAATTGGCATAACTGCGTTTTAATGATGCAATAAATAATTATTTAGAATTAAACATGTTCAAAAAAATACATAACTGCGTAAATACATAAAGGTGGAATCACGAGTTGTGCGTTTTGTTCACCTAATCCAACTATGGAAGGCAATCCTAACCCATTCTTTGAATGTTTCTTCTCATATATGAATGCGTATAACTGAATTTACTATTTGAGAAAATTTCGGCAGCATTTCCCCTCAACTCCCCAAATATGTGCATTAAAGACATATTCGTAGGAGTAAAGGGGAAATACTGTCGAAATTTTCACAAATAGTAAATCAACGAGATAGGCGACTGACGCCGCGTTGCGGGCGTGCCTGTTTTTCGGCTAATGTTTTAAATGGCTGAAAAGTAATTAAAATAAACAGTTGAATAATATTAATAAATGCAACGTTACAATATAAGTGCTAATGTTTATTTGGCTAAGATTTTTTTATTTACACCTCTAATATTTTTTGTCTTTTTTTTTGTTTCTTAGTGCCTGTTTTTCGGCTAATGTTTTAAATGGCTGAAAAGTAATTAAAATAAACAGTTGTATAATATTAATAAATGCAACGTTACAATATAAGTGCTAATGTTTATTTCATTAAACTTTTTTGTTTTATTTTTTTTAAATGTGTTTTAATGTTTTTTTTATAAGATGTTTTATTTTTTTAGGTAAGATTTTTTTATTTACAATCATAAAAAAAGTAACTGTCATTTCACAATTGCCGAATATATTGGGCCAACGCGTGTTAGTCGTCATTTTGTACGCATAGGACTGATTCTGTTCCAATAAAATTATAGAAGTGATCACAGGCCGTTACCCTTACGACATATGCAGTAGTTATGTACATTAGACTTAGGTGTAACAAAATGAAAGCATCATACAGGAAATTAGAAGTACAAATAGATACACTGATTCTTATGTCGAGTCAAATTTTCTTGTATCATGCACACTTTATCAAATAGACGCAGGATACATTTATTTTGAAGGCACTCTATGACTGGTGAACCTGTCTGAGAAGAACTCTAACTTCTTGCTTTTCAACATACCTGATTTTAAAACCTCAAGGTGAGAATACTGCTGTTACTATGAAAATAACGCGCAAGGAAACCAAAAAATAAAATAAAATAATAACTTGAATATAGAAACTAAGCCACTGATTTTAGTCTTTGTATCTTCTAATAAAAAATAAGTTGTTTTCAGATTTTACTGGCAAAAATAATTAAAAGTATTTTATAAACAGTTCCAATATAATAGTGATTTGAAATAAAATGCCAAAATAAGAGGGTAAGTACCGCAGTAACGTGGATCCGCAAGAAGACCAACAAATGATATGTAGTCATCTGCCACTTTTGTCCCGTCTTATTGCTCTTCGATTAAACTGTAGCCAATCTGTGTCACACATAAATTAGTCACCATGACTAAATGAAAGAGTAAACCATGAACCTGGTGATAGGCAACACGGCAGAAAAACAGCATTATTCACCTGAGTATGAAAAACGTTGTGCAACTTGATGTTGAATTGGAAATACAGTGCCTTCAAAATAAGAGAAAACAGAAACCATCACACAAACACACTTGTTAGGTTTCCATATAAAGATGTTAGTCGATTTTGGAAAACTATCACATTGACAGGAACTACATAATAATGAATATCATCAAATTCATTATGCATATTCGATGTCAAGCAACATAAAAGATGAAAGCAGCCATAAAGCACCCACCTTGAGGAAAGAACGACGACACTGATAATTTATCTGTTGATCTTCTGGTTGGTTTGTACCTGAAATGAGGTTCAAAATATCAATCATACATTCATAATTTCATGTAAGATCCCATGGCATTTTTTTCGCAAACAGAAAATGAAGACATGATTGCTTACTCGTTTAATTTCATCAAACAGCATCTGGAAGATGCGTCGAACAATTCCTTGATTACCACTGGGTGACTGATCTTCAACCATTGTGGTTGGTTGACTACCTGAACCGCACCTATTACAAATCCAGACACATTGTAAATGTTTCAGTTCTTATAATTCATTTAAGAAAAAAACATACTCAACAACATTTTACATTTTGGAAGTTGGATACCTGTCTCTCGTAAGATAGACCATTACTGAAATTAACCATTTCTGGGGCAGCAGCCTGATGGTACTTCTTGCCCATTGCGCCTCTCTTTGTTTCATTGGTTTGTACACATTTTCCACCTTCTCTTTAGCACACTCCATTGCCCCTTCACTTTCCGCTTTCACCTTCTAAACCGGCTGCCGCACATTGCCTAGTTTAGAGCATATACGTACGTGCACTATGATGAGTATACGCTGGGTCTTGTAGTCTCTGCTATCATCTGCAGCCACCATGAAGTTCAGTATCACTATATTTGTAAATATTAATAGCAGCAACTCTGCCAAAAATGTACCTGTTAACTTATTATAAAGTATACTAAGCAAATAAGCATCTTTTAAAAAATAAGCAATCTTCCAAGATGTCATAGCGGCATCAACCCATTTGTGAGATTTTTGTTAATATCATTTGGTTAACGTAAAAAACAGTGCAGATCTTATATGTAGAGGAATTCATATTTTTGTTCTAGAGAGGAATAGAGCAATCATTTACAATGTTTATTTAATATCATAATATACAACTTCAATTATTTATTTTTACCCTCAAAGCTTTGGTAAGTTTACATTCTGATCAGCTATCGTTGTAGTTAGTGTCATCTATAGCCTCAAATGATGGTTTCGCTTCCTAAGTGGACTACCAAAACTATGCAAGTATCTTCAAATCATAGGAAGTAAGTGGGTTTGACCAATAAAATATTTAATAAAATAAATGAACATGTCTATAGGTTTTACGCTAAAATTGAATGACTTGCCTTTGTTAGAGGATTTTTTTTTAACAAAAAAAAAAAAAAAAAGGATGTGTAAAAGTGGCTGCTAGAAAGTTGTGAACAATTTTTTTTTCCGCCACTTTCAGAAGTCTGCACAAAAACAACATCGTTCAACTTTAATAAATAGGAACGGGACAACTTAACTTGAAAGACAGACCGGCGGGAGACGCTATGCTGGTGCGTACGCGCATCGACTGATCCAACTGCTGGTAATTACCTTCAACAACAGCCAACAAAAGGGAATTAATGCACCGTATAGGCTACAAATGCACCAAGATCAAGTCAATCAACAACATATAACGAATAGAAAATAATAAAAAACGTTAAAAAAGCAAAATGAGAAAGTAACCTTTGCTTGACGACTTTCTTATCAGGTAACTGAATAATACTCGTATGTTTAGAAACAAAGTCACGAATAACACTGATGAGAACCCACGAATAAAGTAGATTCAGACCGAAGGAATTTTTATTTTTGACAGACAACGTATTTGGCCAACCAGGGCAGACAAAGCAACTTAAAATAGAACGCCAAGGCTAAAGCTGTTATTGCCATAACTCTTTTTCCAGAAATGTGGTGCAATAAAGATTAGGCTCAGATATGTATATGGTGGTCAGGTCATAGAAGTATCCGAATTCCGTTACGGTTGCAAAGAAACCTGGTTGCATAGCACGGATATATGCTATGCCATCCGGTCATTGCCTTACCAAGTTAGGATTGGAAAATCTCGCCGAAATTCCAACAATCATCACAGCCATAAAAACTTCTTTAAAAAACAATTTTACTTATAGGATATTAGAATCCATGAATAACATATTTGACAAAGCCGGAACAACCGCCATGGCTGCGTTAGTGTAAACGCCCTGCCAAGATACGGATGTTCTCAGACCTCAAACAGTTTCAGTAATATACCAATCATCATACCCCATTATTCCGGCTACACTTACCGCATACTCAATAACAAATACACATATTCTACACATGCCTACCACATTCAATAAACACACATTACTATATATATTAAACCACATAGAATACGGTGACGTTTTACATCCATTTTTGCCGGAAAAAAACTGCAGGCTAAATAAGCCCAAGTTGTTAGCCTTTGTAATTTTGTATTTAGCCCAAATAACCCACCAACAATACCTGTTAGTTAGAGAACGGGGCCATTGTTGCTTTTGGCGGTGTTTGCGCAACTGATAACACATACTCGGATCTGTGAATATGGAAGCGAAGCCAAACACCCGCCATGGCTGCAACCACAGTTTGGCTGTGGTTGCCCCGCCAAGATATGGTGGTCGATAAAGTATACTTACAAAACACACAAAGTTTAAAATTTTCTCAATTTTCAGCAGAAACGATAATAACAAATGAGCAGATAATCATTTTTTACCAAAAATGACAATAACAATGTTAGCAGCATATACGACCAATTATGCTCAGAACTGTAAATGGGGACCAGGCCACTAAACGTCATGCGGAACAGAATCGAGTCCGTGTCGGGCTATACATCGCCTTATTATCTTGCTGTTTTCATTTTCCACAAATAAAAAGAACAACAATGTCACCACCAAAGCATCCTTATATGTATCTCCTGCAACCGACAACCAAAATCAAAATTACTAAAAAGAAAAACTAAAAAGTTCAAATTTTTTTTAGTGTGTTAGATTTCTATCCAACCCAATTAAGTAATCCTTAAATCAGGCAAGTCTAAACCCTAAAAGTAGAATCAACATAGCAATATTCATCAATTGAAACTAACTAAACGAAAGTTGAAACGAACTTACCGCAACACCAGATTCCGACCAAACGAATGGAAGAATTCGCTACCAGAATCCATAATTAAACAAATTTATATATAGAAACCGGAAAGTTGGGTCAGATTTACTCGTGCCCTGGTGCACGTGTGAAGGTTGCTGAGGCGAGCGTTCCTTGCACTCTGCCATCCGCACACACAGTGCAGCAAGAGATCATATTTGAGCAATCATGACAGTACAAAACATTAGCCTCAGATCGGAATACACATATGTACCCGAAGCCGGCAAACTACAGTGGCTGCAACCCACAGGTTGCCTCGCCAAGGTACCGACTTCTGGAAGGAACATGGTTCAGTTATGCAACTGCAACCATCCATCATCATCGGCCATTTTTTTTTTATATATGGAAATGCAAACAGTAATTTATCATCATCGTTGATCACCCGACATGGCTGCAATGACATTCTCGGTGTGACTGCCTAGCCAAGATACGGGTATTGCTGAGACACGCATAGTAAATAGTTAGCCTCAGATCTGTAAATAGATTTCAGTTCACACAAACAGCAAGATTTTAACAGGGCTGCAAAAATAAAACCCGTTGCATAGTAATTCTTTATACTACACCGTCCGGTATTTGCCATGCCAACTTGTGTTAAAATCTTGAATGAGTTATTTCATTTTTTTCAAATTATAACAGTCATCATAGGCTTATAATATATATACATACCATTATCACCTGAATGGATTACGTACACACCAACGACATATGTAGTATATGTCTTATGGTAGTGGAAAATTAGATCACCCGATGCCTTGGTTACGCAAATGGAGGTTGCTGAGGCGATTGTGTATCGCACTCTACCATCCGTCCATGTTTTGCATCCAGCCAAATTGGGTCAGGTTAATTCATGGCCTACCCCCCGGCTGCAAACACGTTATCGCGATACCCTGCCATGATAGGGGCGCATAAGGCTAATCCAGGATGACTGAAGACACAACTTTACTGTAGCGTCGTCAACCACCCGACTTGGCTGCAATCACATTGTTGGTGTGACTGCCTAGCCAAGATACGGTTGCTGGCTACCTACGCGTAGTAAAAAATAATTTATATTAATCAAGCACAAATTCAGCAGGTTAGAACAAAGCAACAAAGAAATGTTCACGAATATCTACAACGAACAAATAAGGTTCGGCAACTAAACCCCATTACCATATATATTAAACCACGAATCGTAGTAAAAAAACAACCAAAAGCAATAACGAAAATCCAAAAATTAGGGTTTTCAACTAATGGATTTAAATCATGAATTAGCAGCCATTCGGCAACTAAACCCCATTACTAAATATATTAAACCACAAATCGTAGTAAACAAACAACCAAAAGCAATAACGAAAATCCAAAAATTAGGATTTTCAACTAATCATTTTAAATCATCAATTAGCAGCCAATCGGCAAGTGATGCGTGGTTTTGCGACCTTACAACAGGTTTTACCTCTCGAGGGATCTCAAGAGGCTTGCAATCCCCACCAGGCAGTGTACCTGACCGATGTAGTATAGTGTAGTGGCAAGTACCGGGGGATTGATCGTTCTCTAGGGGAATAGTGTCGTTAGGATTGAAAAACTACTCTAATAGGTCTAAGGGTGAGGGAAGATTCTTTTTGTATTTTTTATATTTTTATAAAAGCAAGTAAAATCTCGGGTTTGAAGGAGTGGGCGGAATTAGTTGCTAGTCAACTAACCCAAATAACTACAATTGCAAATAAAATAAAATAACTGAAAATAAAAAGGTTGTGGAACTTATATGGAGAGAAATGTGTTTACTTAGATTTCCTTACTCCCTAACTATCTTTTACCGGTTGATTAGTGTGTATTAATTGCGTGGATGACGGGTGTATTCCTTAATACCAATCGTGGGGTGGCGTACGTACTTCCCCAACTCTACAAGCTCCTACTTCACTCCTATGTCGAGCCGGCTAAGAAGCTCCTAACATGGGATCATTAGAATTCGCTCATGCATTAAATACAACCATAAAAACCTTAGTACGCATGGGTTCATGTTTCTTAAGACGTTCAAGCAAGTTACCGTATAGGAGGTTAGCCAGTTTTCTTAAGCCTAACATCGATAAACAATCATCCAATACAATTAATAACACACCAACAACCAATAATCAATAGTTAGGTTTCATTAGATCTAAGCAAACACAAGATAAATCTAGCCTAGCATGTTAAATAAAAGACAAGAACAAGATATAATCAAACAACACATAGACATATTGAATGATTAATTGATTACTTATCTTCAATTGAACATGGGAGATCCAAGGGTATAAAACCCTTAAAAATGGCAGAAAAATCGTCTTAGGGTTTCTCCTCACAAAGTTGCACACTAATGACTAAAAATTATGAAAATATATATAGGAAATCAGATCTGACGGCGTCACGTTATAGAGCATGACACCGTCACCTCACCGCGGTTAGGATTTCTTGATGGCCTTCTTGACGCCGTCCCCCTTTAATCTTCAAAAATCCTCTCTGGCTTATCAAGGGTTGACGACGTCACACTGGGGCTTGACGCCGTCACAGGTACTTTTCCAGCAGATTTTGAGACTTTGTCGTTTTCTTTACTTTTATGCTCCAAAAACGTTCAAAATGCTTCCTTTTCCAGATTTCTTCTCCAAAGTACCTAAAATGACAAAAGGAACGATTTAGGGCAATATTTGATCAAATAAATACGATTTAGGGCTTAAATGACCCCCTAAAAGCAGTACACTTTTCGCCTCATCAGCAAGTAAACCCCATATAAATCAAAAAGCCTAAAGCCAAACGGCCACTAATTGCAGACATCAACCCCAAAATTAGAGTTTTCAACAAATCATTTAATTAACAACAATTCTCACCACCGGAATCGTCAATCAGCAGCCAATCGGCCACTAAACCTTGCATAAATCAAAAGCCCCAAAATTAGGGTTTTCAACCAATCATTTAATTAACAACAATTCTCACCACCGGAATCGTGAATCAGCAGCCAATCGGCCACTAAAGCTTGCATAAATCAAAAGGCCCAAACCTGCACACATCAATCCAAAAGATACGCACAGAGAAAGACAAAGCATCAATTATTTGGAGAGATTTGGAAAGAAACGCAACAAACCATCAATTATTTGGTTTATCTGGGCCACACAAAGGAGTTGTGGGCCACGAAAAAAGGCTAACAGCCTGGGCCGTAAAGTTGGCGGGAAAACGGGACGCAAAACGGCACCGTTTACGTTGTGGTTTAATATATATGATAATTATACGCATTCATATCCTAAATGAGACAAAACATTCAAAAAGCAGTCCCAAATAGGGGACTTTCCGAAATTAATTTCTAATAAATTAATTTCGGACGGGTTTTCTATGGGATGATTAACTTCGGACGAGGACTTTCTGAAATTAATCACTAAATTCCTAAAATCATTGACAATAGTCTAACACAATCAAATTCCATATAATTATAAACAAACGACTAACATCTTAAAATCAAATTCAAAAACAAAATATTATAATTCTAAGCAAGTAATTAACCAAACATGAACAAAAAAAAACGCACTGATTGTGGTCTTGGCTCTCGGCTAGTTGGTCTTGACAGAAGGCTGGTCTCGGCTCTCGACTCTCGGCTCTCAGCTGGTCTCGGCTCTGTCTTGGCTCTCAGCTTTGGTCTCGACAGCAGACTGTACCAAACAAAATTAACAAAAAAATTATGAAAAAAAATAACAAAAATCATAAAACACATTGCAAAAGTTAACACATTGCAAAAATTAACAAAAAATTAACAAAGTAAAACAATAATAAAATTAAAAAATTAACAAATTAATCACTCTTGTGGGCTGCTGTTAACCAAACGCACCCTGATCACCATCTTAAAAACACATAATCCACAAAAATTCCCCTCATTTACAACAAATAACTCCTAATCAAATATTCTAACTTAGTCAAAACTTCAAATAATAAGGAAGTGAGCTGCAAAGTTATATAGTCTTTCATGATCAACAATCTATGCCTAAGTAGTGACCAGCATCACAATATAGTTTATTGGCCAGCAATATTTACAATCATATGGACATTTCAAAGGCTGCAGGCTCTAGGAAGCAAAATGCACCCTATGGTGAGGCTGCTTTGGACAGAAACCAAAGAAACCAACAGCACACTTGCGGGTTGCTGTGGTACGACACCCACAAACGAACCAAAGAAACCACAACACCCTATGGTGAGGGCTGCCTTCGGGGCTGTCGTGTAGCAAGCCAAACAAACACAAAAACAACTCATACGCCATCTGAGCTTATTATTTATAAGCCATAAGCTGCTTATGAAATATAAGCACAAGTCCAAAACATAAGCACAAAAATAGCTCATACGCTATTTGCCTAATGCCTAATTCAATACCAGGCTGCCTAAAGCCTATTTAACAAACACAGCACAAAAAAAACTTTTGGCGGCGACATATCCCCGGTACAAACATAAACACAAAAAAAATTAAACACAAATTAAACATAAACCTGTGGTCTCGGCTTCGGGTCTCCTCTTCGGTTCTCAGCAGCAACTGTACCCAAAAAAATTAACAAAAAAATTTTAAAAAATAACAACAAAATAATACACATATATCAAAAATTAACACATATAAAAAATTAACAAAAATTAACACATAAAAAAAATTAACAAAAATTAATACCTGGGTTTTGTAAACGAGATAGATAAAGGAAGAAATGAGATGAGAAAAAGAAAGAATTAATCGATGAGAGGTTTTGAGGAAAGAATTAAACGATGAGAGGGGAGAATTAAACGTGCACAATGGTGCGAGTGTGGTGTTGTGGTTGAGATGATGGTGTTGTGGTGGTGGTGGTGTTGTGGTGGAGGTGGAGATGGTGCTGTTGTGGTGGTGGCGGGGAGATAAGCAGAAGCAGCAGAAGCTTAGAGATGATGAGTTTTTTTTTTTTTTTTTTTTTTTTTTTTTTTTTTTTTTTTTTTTTTTTTTTTTTGGGCTAAGTGTTAGATCTGATAAATATGGGGGTAGGTTTTAGCTATTACTTTCGGCGAGGACATGTCCCCGCCGAATGTAAAATTTTATTTTAATAAGGATTTTTGGCGGGGACAAGTCCTTGCTAAAAGTAGTGATTTTTCGCCAAATCCTTTGGCGGGATAAAGTAAATGCTACGAGGGAAAATTAATTTTTTTTGTGAAATCTTTCTACGGGGACATGTCCCCGCTGAAAGTATTTTAATTAAAAAAAAAAAAAAAAAAAAAAAAAAAAAAAAAAAAAAAAAAAAAAAAACTCCCTTTAAATATTTTGTAAATTATCCTTAATTAATTTAAAACTTTTAAAATGAATATTAATTCTTTTAAATTTAACTAAAATTTTTCTAAATCATATTTTATTAATTTAAAATTATTTACATCACTTTTAACTAATAAAATTAAATCATTTATACTTAATTTAAATCATTTAAAATTATTTTTAAATATTTTGTAAATTATCTTTAATTAATTTAAAACTTTTAAAATGAATATTAATTCTTTTAAATTTAACTAAAAATTTTCTAAATCATATTTTATTAATTTAAAACTTTTTAATATTATTTACATCACTTTTGCCTAATAAAATTAAATCATTTATACTTAATTTAAATCATTTAAAATTATTTTTAAATATTTTGTAAATTATCTTTAATTAATTTAAAACTTTTTTAAAAAAATTACATCATGAGATGTTTAACGAATGAGCCAAGATAATATGGTTGTATACGAGATGTTTAACGAATGAGCCGAGATGATATGGTTGTATACGAGATGTTTAACGAATGAGCCGAGCAATTATGGAACTCGTGCTCAACAACAAAGTTCCAGCTTATCTTGTTCTAGTTTGAAAGATGCAATTCCTAACTATATGGTTTAACGAATGAGCCGAGATGATATGGTTGTATACGAGATGTTTAACGAATGAGCCGAGCAATTATGGAACTCGTGCTCAACAACAAAGTTCCAGCTTATCTTGTTCTAGTTTGAAAGATGCAATTCCTAACTATATGGTTTAACGAATGAGCCGAGATGATATGGTTGTATACGAGATGTTTAACGAATGAGCCGAGATGATATGGTTGTATACGAGATGTTTAATGAATGAGCCGAGCAATTATGGAACTCGTGCTCAACAACAAAGTTCCAGCTTATCTTGTTCTAGTTTGAAAGATGTAATTCCTAACTATATGGTTTAACGAATGAGCCGAGATGATATGGTTGTATACGAGATGTTTAACGAATGAGCCGAGCAATTATGGAACTCGTGCTCAACAACAAAGTTCCAGCTTATCTTGTTCTAGTTTGAAAGATGCAATTCCTAACTATATGGTTTAACGAATGAGCCGAGATATGTCCCCGCCAATAAATGTAATATACTGTTTTTGTAAATTCTTTTGGCGGGGACATGTCTCTGCCAATAAATGATATACCTTATCCTCTTTACTATCAAAAAAATCTTATCTAAAATCACATATAATCCAAAAACCGTATCCCCCATCACTACCTTATATTCTCTCACTCTCTCATCCCCCATCACTACCAAAATCCACAACAGCAACAACATCACCTCGTTCATCCCCCATCACCACCTGATAACACCAAACCTCTTATCTTCACACCAATTGCAAAATCTGAGATGCATCGATATAATCCTTTTATGTGTAATTGTGGAGCAGGAAATATAAAAAAAAGAACATCACATAAAAAAGATACATTTTGATTGGAATATTATGCATGTCCTCTTTCGAAGGTGAACAATTATACATTTCTTATTTATGTAAATATACAAACAATCATATAATTACATTTTTTATGTGACAACCAAGAGAAAAAGATCATGGATGTGGCTATTTTAGGTGAAAGAGTGACTTTGATGAGCAGTTACGACTAACTTTTTCTGCTTCAACATCTCACGGTTATGGATCTGCACCAACAGGTTGCTCAAACTGTAATGAAAAAGATCTTAGGATAAATATGCTGGAGGCACAAAAGCAGGTGCTAGAGACAAGAGTACGGATGCTGGAGGCAAGACTTGAAATGACAACGAATCCCGATGACCCGAACCACGCATGTCAGTCGGCTGCAATACTCCATGAGCTGTTAGGTGACATGGACAATCTTCATATGTAATGTTGTTGTTGTTGTTGTTTAATAAAATGTTGTTCTTGTTGTTGCAACCATGACCATTTTGGTTAAAAGAAGTTGGTTAACAGTAACCCACAAGGGCCGTTTGGTTTATGTTGTTCAAATAGGGCCGTTTGGTTTATGCTGTTTGGTTAACATCAGCCCACATACAAGGGCCGTTTGGTTTATGTTGTCCAAACAGGGCCGTTTGGTTTATGTTGTCCAAACAGGGCCGTTTGGTTTATGCTATTTGGTTAACAGCAGCCCACATACAAGGGCCGTTTGGTTTATGCTGTTCAAACAGGGCCATTTGGTTTATGCTGTTTGGTTAACAGCAGCCCACAAGGGCCGTTTGGTTTATGCGGTTTGGTTAACAGCAACCCAAAAGGGTGTTTGGGTTTATGAGCTTATTTGAAGGAACAATATCACAATTAACAATCACGAAGGCAAACATTTTATTTAAAACACGCAAGAGTTCTCAACCACATACATTTCATACAGACTCAAACGAAACAACTTGACAAGCAAACGAAACAGATCAAACGAAACAACTTGACAAGCAAACGAAACATATCAAACGAAACAACACACGACATAACCGATTGGTATATTTGTATGTACGTATGTAATCGAGTTTTCACATATATATCTATCTTTTAAGCCCAAATACATTTTTTTTAACAAAGCCCAAAGACATTAAGTCCATCCAAAACCCGTTTTAATCCGGAGTGCAAAGTATGAGAAACTAAATATGTCCCTCAAGTATAAGAAAGGTGTGGAGAAGTCCCTCATGTGATACTTGAACCATAACAAAGTGAAATAGGTAGACATACTTACTTTTAAGGCCACTTAGAAGGAACATCTAAGGGGGTGTTTGATTTTGACTTAATATGAAAAAAACTATATAAAAATTGTTTGTTTGTAACAGAAAATTAGAGTTATAAAAAAATAAAAGAAACGATAAGAGATCGAAAGACTAAGGATGCGTTTGGTTCGCAAGTGGGATTGGAATTGGATTTGGATTTGAGAAACGTTTGAAAGATTTGGGAAAGGTTTGAGGAAAAAGTAAGAGAGAGAAAATATATTATTATATATAATTTATTAATTTTATATTGTATTTAAATATTATATTATAATAAAAAATTAAGACTGTGAGAGGAAGCATGCATTGGGGCCCGCGGGTTTCATTGAATACCACCAAGTAGGGTAAGAATCAAAAATTATGTGTCAATTACTTTGATTTCATTAATTTTATAAACCTGTTTTATTTTGTCTTTTGTTGATACCACCATTAAAACATTAACCAAACATTTTGTAATTAGATCACCAACAAAAGCTATAAAGAAACACAAATTCGTCTATTTCCATGTACAATAACCAAAAATTCAAAATAAGCCGCAAAACGAAATAACCTAAAGCCCCAAACCAGCACCCTTTATTATCCCTTGATTTAACATCCACACTCCCTGTCCTGCAAGATTTGACCAGAAAAGTCAAAAACGCCGGTGGAGATCAGTTGACATAGGAAGTGGGGAGTGATCAATTGTATCTCATCATCTCCCTTGTCTTTTTTAGGGCTTTATAAATTTAAGTTGTATTTTGATACTTAATTTAGTGAGTATAATGCGATTGCTTTTGTACACTTTTATCATATGTTTGTTTTTCAGTGTCATTTATAGTTTTAATTAATGGGATCAGCATTGCTAGGTTAGTTGAATCACTTTTTTGCCAAACTTTTAAATCCAGATTTTGTTCATTTTTAAAATAGATAAAATGATAGAGCTAGTTTACTTTTAGTAGATATCAAGTTATATACCCAAACCACCACCAACGTGGTTAGACACCATGATGTCCTACAAGAGGTCGTACACATCTTGGTGTTCACGAGGATACCCCGGGTGGGTTAGGCCGTACATGTGAGTCGAAGGCTCACCCATTTTTTATAAACCCAAATGGGATAAGTTTGATTAGTAAAGATGAACCCCAATTACGTAAAACCATACCTTTTTAAAGAGGATGCTAGTCATGTCTAAACAAAATTAAACCTCAAACTATTTCCTAATACGATTACTACTTGATTTATGAATTTACTTATTTCATATGACATGCTTTTAAACGCAAATAAGATCAAATAATGTCTGAATTTGTAGTAACAATGAAATTATTGTATAAAGGATTTTTAGTTATATTTATTTTTTAATGTTTTTCCCGCGTTTTTAACAATTCATATACGACTCTATGTCGGGTTATTTCAGGTTACTTTTGTATTGGCTTCTAAACTCGCAAAACAGAAAAGGAATAGTATTTGAAACTTGAAGATGGCAGCTACTGATGGTGCTGGTAAATATCTGTTTTTTCTTAATTTGTAGATTTTCATATCTTGATCTACTAGTAAATATAATCGATTAATGTTATTGTATTAGCCGCCTTGAAACTTGAAAGAACTTCCAAGATCTTTGTTGCTGGACACCGAGGTCTGGTTGGATCTGCTGTTATACGCCGCTTGCAGAACATTGGCTACACGAACCTCATTTTTCGGTCGCATTCGGAATTGGACCTTACCAATCAGTGTGCTGTTAAAACCTTCTTCTCGATAGAAAGACCTGAATATGTCATCCTTGCTGCAGCTAAAGTGGGTGGGATTCATGCTAACAACACTTACCCTGCTGATTTTATCACTATTAACATTCAAATACAAACCAATGTAATCGATTATGCCTATCGTTATGGTGTCAAAAAACTTGTCTTTTTAGGTTCTTCTTGCATTTACCCTAAACACGCACCACAACCTATACCTGAATCTGCTTTATTAACGGGTCCTTTAGAGCCCACTAATGAGTGGTACGCCATTGCGAAAATCGCTGGCATTAAGATGTGCCAAGCCTATAGGATTCAGCACAAATGGGATGCGATTTCAGCAATGCCAACAAACTTATATGGTCCTAATGACAATTTCCACCCTCAGAATTCGCATGTTTTGCCAGCTTTGATGAGGCGGTTTCACGAGGCAAAAGTTTCTGGAGCTAAGGAAGTGGTTGTTTGGGGTACAGGGTCACCGTTGCGTGAATTCTTGCATGTTGATGATTTGGCTGATGCAGTGGTGTTTCTGTTGGAAAACTATTCAGATTTCGGACATGTGAATGTGGGAAGTGGGAAAGAGGTATCGATCAAGGAACTTGCAGAGTTGGTTAAAGAGGTTGTGGGGTTTAATGGAGAGCTTGTTTGGGACTCTTCCAAGCCTGATGGAACTCCGAGGAAGCTTATGGATAGCTCAATGCTTGCTAAGCTGGGTTGGGAACCAAAGATTTCACTTCGGGATGGGCTTGTTGGCACTTACCAGTGGTATCTTAACAATGTGAAGTAGTGATTTTTGTACCGACTTGTTTCTGTTAGGAGAAATTTTGATTGATACTTAAAAGTCTATTATGCTCATGATTATGTTGTATCAACCCCAAAACTTAAAAATGCGAGAAAACTGGTTGGCAATAGAATTAACTAACATTTATGTTACTTTGGGTCTGAGCTCATCTTGTTCTCTCTTTATCTGTTACTATCTTTTATGTATTTATGGTTGCAAACTTGCAATATTGCGCATCTGCATGCATGATATTTTGGTACGGTTTACTCTTGGATTCTAGCATTTATTTAAGATGAAAGTTTTAGGCCAGTATAATAATAACTAATATCGGAAAGAGATGTATATATGGTATGAGTGATCTCAGGCCTTTAGAAGGAAATACCACAAATATATAAAAGTGCATACAAACGTAGGCATCTAGCCTTGCTATTTAGTTATGTAGCGAATGACCACCACCAGGACTGTGGCCATGTTGTTCTGTACTAGACAGATCAATCTGAGAAGCATTATCCACTGTTTTTGAATGGCCATCAAGCCTGTGTTCTGTAAAAGAATGGCCTGCTCCCGGGCTCTTACCTGGCGTTGTAGGTCGAAAGCCATTGGTTACTTGAGGTTTTGTAACTCCACGTCCTTTACTCTCGGTTGGTCCCTGACCATGTGGTGAGAAAACTACTTTCTTTACTGCAACATGAAAACCTTTGACATTTTGATCTTTGTGGCCATAAATAGTATATTGTTTCATCATGTATTTTAGTGTCCTTCCCTCGGCCATAAAGATCATTTGACATGTGAATATGAAAATAAGAATGAGCGATGAGTATGTTGGGAAGTGAGCCATGACCAGACTACTATGGACAAGCTTTGAAAAATCTTGTGTTTGTTTTTACTGAACTGTGAAGCACAATGGATGCTGTGCTATGAATGTAGCCTTCTGTATTTATAGTAGTATTTAGGAGGTAATGATATCAGGTCAGAGTTGAGAAATTATAAATTGATGGTCTGCAGTCTTCTGAGACCAATTTTTTAGTATATTTGCTGAAATTGTGAATATTTTAAGCCTATAGTGGTCTTTGACTGCTTAGTGGCCTTTGAAGTTGCTCAATTGTTCCTTTAATTAGTTGATGGTTGAACAGGTGTTGATACAATTATGTATTTGTATACTAGACAGAATGGCTTAGATTGTTAGCTTATGAAATCCATATATTTATTTCCACCATGAGATGATTCTCTTGTACTTCCCACCAAGTTATGTTTATTGTTTCATAGCTGTTATTCATATATACTATAAATTTATTTTGAGCTCTTTAGGTAAAAAATTTATTTTGATTGTTGTCTGCAGTCTGCACATAGTTAGTTTATGCTGCATAGAATTTTAATCTTTACACTTGTCCATTGTTTATAGCACCCTTCCCAAGTTTATATGTATTAGTCCGATTCGATATTTCTCTTTTAGACGTTGGTGTGATGGTATATCATAATATATCTGATTATTTTCAGTGAATTGCAGAGGTTTGGATATTCTAATGAAAGCTGCCACTAACCATAGAAAAAAATTGATCGGCGACAGATGGGTGATGTACGGAGCCATTGATTTGACCATATATGATTACTCCAAGTAATAAGTATAGACACCAATATGCATATTTGATTTGTATATTTGGCGTCTGTGAGCAGTATAACAATCGCATGACTTTCCAAGCTGAATGATAGGATACTGCGGCTGGACTTAGCTTATATATATAATAATTCAAACTTCAAATTCAAATATACGGATATCCACCTTAATCAGTATTCTGTATACCATCAATGCATTTGACAGAAACTCAATTTTACCCCGTTAATATTCGTGTACCAGAGACCTACTTTATTTTGTAAATCATTAATAGGCCGAGTTTTCTATTTGCCTTGTATGAAGTTGGTGGTCGAGAATAAAAGAAGAAATTTGTTATAATATATTAAATCCACCAAATCTCTGTAGGCCCTGCCACTTCTCTTTGCTGTTGAAAGCAACTTACAGATAGTTTAGCAAAGCGAAAATGCATGAGTCAACCTCGTTTATAGTGGAGACTTTCCCATTAGGACATCGTTCAGTTGGCTCCTCAAGTCTTGGAAGACTAACCCTCTGGCCGTCTTTCTCCCACTAGACTTAGAAAAATGGCAATTGTGTTAATGTTTTAATGGAGATAAAGGGATAGCATGATTAATCATGCTAGGTGGTCATTCACAGAGAGTGAGGCAGTAGTGCTGTAACACCCCCAACTCGGAATATGGCAGCGGAACGGAGTTTGGGGTGCTACGTGAGGGGTAAGACAGTCACATCTATAGAAAATGATCTTATAACGAGACGTTTTAGTAACAATATATCATTCGAATACAAAATTAAACATTCAGAGTCTAAAAGACTCTCAAACATAAGTTGCAGCGGAAAATAAAACATGGTTTGCAGCGGAAATAAAACATAGTTTGCAGCGGAAATAAAAGACATAGTTTAAAAAGGTTTTTCGAATGATAAGATAGTAGAGATAGATAGTAAAGCCCAAGATAGCCATCATAAGTCTTCAGCCACTCCCGGTGCCTACAAATATGCATCAATTACCTTAGATAAAACATGCTAAAAGTCAACACAAATGTTGAGTGTAATCCATAGGTTTAATAAATAAACAGTTGAGCACAAGATTTTAAGTGTGGAAGATATAAGTAACAAATACAAATATCGGGTAAGCATCAAATAATTTTGCTAAGCTCATGATACACAAAGCGTTAACCGGCACCAATAACCTTGGCGTAAGTCGACAGTAACCGCGGAATTTCATAATATAATAGTTGCCCCCAAAGCAGTACCTAGTGAAACTCGAATATGGTACATCACATGCGGACCGACCTTAGTCCACATGGCGGGTAGGTCAATTCCTATAGGCCTATAAACTATAATCGCGCTCACTCGCAAGTGATTAATGGTTCATGATCGAGGGACTTGCTTTTGGCAAGGACGATACTTAGCATTAATATTTCAGTCAGGAATAGCATACCAATAAACAATTGTGCTTATAAAAATAAGTAAATAGCATGTATCTCCCCCATGGTTTTATAAACAATTTAAAAGTAAAAGTGGGGCTACGAATCACACCTTAGTAGTAGTAGAGAAACAAGATTTCACAAATGATCAGATGGTACAGCACAGCAAATGAACCTCAGCACAACCTAATATGTGAATAATATGTCTCAGCAATAAACCTCAACGCGATTTATAAAGTAATATTCGTATTTGAAATGAAAAGGTTTTATTTCAATGGCGTTTGAGAAGAATAAACGTTTAAGAATCGTGTGGATACGAGAAGTTAAAGTAATAAAAGTCGGCTAACACAAACGGATACGAAGAAAGGAATAACGAAAAGAGAGAAGAACTAAGATTAAGAAGAAGAAGAAACAAAATAAGAAAAACAAGAAAGAAAACATCAATAGGTTATTTCGGTGTTTTACCCATTTCCCAAATAGTTGATAAAATATCATGATTTAGGAAGAAAACGTATAAGTTTCGAAAAAGTTTTTAGGATGTTGAGTAATCATAAACGATTAAGTTATAAAAGATATTATCGAAATTTGGACATGATGCGTCCGTTTATAAAGCATTTCCAAGTCGTTACAACTCTTGAATATAAGTTTTATTGTCACATTTTACAAGTTAAATATATATAATTGGACACTATCATTCGCATATATATTAGTTGTCAAGTTTATTGACCATTTTGTGTATGTTCGGGTCCAAATATGTTAAGCTCTTATGAGTCTTACATACTCTTCCGTCTCAATTACCAAAATCGTCCATAAGGTCCATTGGCTAATACCGTAAATCCAATAACGTCCAATTCTCATCCAAGCATAGGTTCATAACACATATCCAAGTCCAATGTCCAAATCATATCCCATATTGTCAAATATTATCCCGAAACACCATATCGATAAACAAATAATTAAATAAAATAAACGACAACTAATATAAAAGTTGACTTGAGGTTTTCTAACCTCGAGTACGACACGGCCGAGACTTTCGTGAGTCTTGACTAAACTACTCGGCACAAATAACTTAATGACTATTGTCGTGACTCCCGTGAGTCACGGCTTGACTCGCATCGAGCTTATGTAGCTCTCGGCTAGGACACAACTCAACCAAATTCTAACCGCGACAAAACTAAACCAAGTCCAACCAACACAAAAAATAAACCAAAACCTTATGCCGTGACTCACCTTGAGTCACGGCTCGACTCGATATGAGTCGTGGGACTCTCGGCTAACGCAAAACACATCCACATCCAAAACCAAACAACATCCAAACTACCACAATTATTAAACTAGTCTAACTCTATGTCGTGACTCGCCTCGAGGCACGGCTCACTTCCCATCGAGCCTAGGGGCTCTCGGCTACACTCAAACCTAAAACTAATCCAAAACCAACACAACCACTTAACTAAAACTCTAGCCGTGACTCCCTTGAGTCACGACTCACTCCCATTCGAGCCATATGGCTCTCGGCCTAACCAAACAACTCCAAAATCCAATCCAAAATTACAAACTGAGCTACAAATCAATAAACCAAGATCATATAGCCAAAAATATATCAAAACAACCATAACTCACCCCGAGTCAACTCGATTTGCGAGTTGACTCGGCTGAGTCAAGTGACTCGGACCGAGTCGAGGTTAAACCAAATAGATCCACACGATTTTGATGAAAACAAAAGGGTTTTAATAAAAGATTTGTAATAAAAACGATTTTATTAAAAACATTAGGGTTAGGGTTTCGGTTTTATTAAAAATAAAAGGGAAAGGGGGCGCGTGAGGGTTTTACCGAGAGAGAAAAGGGGTGGGTGAAGCGGCGGTGGATGGTGGTGTTGACTGTGGTGGTAGCGTGACGGCGTTCGGGTATCAAACGAGCTCCTCGTGAGCTCAAATGCTCCAGAAAGGAAAAGGGTGTCCTAATCTACGTTTTGGTAAAATTTGGGGTTTGGCCGGAATATTTTCCGACGACGGTGGCGGCCGGCGGACGGCGGTGGTGGCCTGTGGTGGAGATCCGGTGAGGTGGAGGTGAAAGAGAGAGAATATATGTTGTTGTGTGTGTGTTTTATGAGAAAATAAATAAATAAAATAGTTTTTATATGGGGTGGGGGACTAAAGGTGGTCAAAATAAAGTAGAGGGGGTGCGGTGTAACTTTGGGCGGAGGGGCATATGTGACAAGTTTGTGAAACTTTTACAATAATCACTGTGGGACCCATTTGACGTACCAAACGGACTCGAAAAATTACGAAACTTGCGCCATTATTCTCGAAATAATTTTTCTAGTAAAAACAAGTATAAATATGCATAACTTTCTCGAAGTTAATCTATTTGGCAAATTCAATTCGTTTCGTGCTTTCTAGGTTGTGCTGACATAATAAAGGTGAGGGTACTTGCGCTTGAACTCGTCTTCGCGTTTCCAGGTGAACTCGGGTCCTCTCTTGGAATTCCAACGGACTTTCACAATGGGAATATGGTTTCTCTTTAGTCGTTTGACCTTACGTTCCATAATCTCGACGGGCTCCTCAATAAAGTTCAATTGCTCATCAATCTGAATATCATCGAGTGGAATTACGGTTGTCTCATCGGATAAAAACTTATTCAAATTTGACACGTGGAAAGTTGGGTGTACTCTACTAAGCTCGGGAGGTAGTTCCAATCTGTAGGCTACAGGACCAACCCTATTCAAAATCTTGAACGGTCCAATGTACCTCGGGTTCAGCTTTCCTCTCTTACCAAACCGTATCAAGCCTTTCCATGGTGAGACTTTCAACATAACTTTATCTCAAACTTAAAACTCTAGTGGTTTACTGTTGGGTTTTGAGATGCTGCTGCTCAGAATAGATACAACTGCTTATGGTGCAAAATGGAGAATTTTCTAAGTATAATACTACTGTTGGTGACAATGATACTACTGCTAGTGTATTCATAGTACTGCTGGAGTTGCTGATAAAGATCAAGAGAATACACTAAGTAGATACTACTGCTAGGCATAATGATTCTACTGCTAGAGTTAGTTTCTACTGCTTATGTGATAATGATGTATAGTCGATTAGATAAGTATGGAAAGGATTTTGTATATATCCTATTTAGTTAGACTTATACGTTTCTTGTAAAGAACTCCTTAGTCTATAAAAGGAGGTTCTAGGGTTAGAGTTTAGTACATATCATTGTTAGAGTCGATTCACTTCAAGGTTGTAAACCCTAATACTTTTGAGTATTCGTATATCTAATATATTGAAGTGTTTGTTGAGAATTCTACTGTTCAAATCATTGTTCTTCTTAAGATTAAACATAAGATTCTGCATTGTGTTTAATATTGTTTCAAGACAGTTTCTATACTTGTTGTTTTAGATTTATATCTAAGATAACTAATAAGATCAATTGCTCAACTGGGATCAACAAGTGGTATCAGAGCTTGTGATCTAGAAACTGATATCAAGAAGAATATGTGTTAACTTTGATCTGTTCTGCTTAACATCTACTGAAGACATGGAATCCGAATCAACACACATGGTGACTGCATCAAAAGTGCCCATGCTCAAGCCTGGAGAGCATGAGCTCTGGAAGATGAGAATACAACAATACATCAAGATGCTTGACTACTCAATGTGGGAAGTCATTCTGAATGGTAATACTTTACCAGCAAAAGCTGCTGATGGGACACTTCTACCCATTAAATCTGCTGGTGACAAGGCTCAAAGAAGGTTGGAGATCAAGACTCATAGTATTCTCATGATGGGCATATCTAATGATTATCAGTTGAGCTTTAGTCATATTCAGGATGCTAAATCTTTAATGGAAGCAATTGAGCTAAGATTTGGTGGGAATGCGGCTACCAAGAAGTCAAGGAAAAATCTTCTGAAGCATCAATTTGAGACCTTTGTTGCCTCAAGTTCTGAAAATATTGATGCTACATATGACAGACTTCAGAAGCTTGTAAGTCAATTAGCACTTATGCAGGTTACAGTTTCTCAAGAAGATATCAATCTTAAGTTTCTGAGAAGCTTGTCATCTGAATGGAGTATGCACACAGTGGTTTGGAGAAATAAAGATGAGTTTAGATGATTTATACAACAACTTGAAAGTTTATGAGTCTGAAGTGAAAGGATCATCTAGTTCATCCTCTGGTGCACAAAACCTAGCTTTTATGTCCTCCAACAACAACAGTTCTGGCAACACTCAGGAAACTCATTCTACTGCTGCTTATGGAGTTTCTACTGCTAGCACTAATGTTTCTACTGTTGGCTCAACAAACAGAGATAACATTAGTGATGCTGCTATTTGTGCTTACTTGGCTGATCTTACTACTAGTACTCCAGTTATGCATCAGGATTTGGAACAAATTGATCCTGATGATCTTGAAGAAATTGATTTGAAGTAGCAAATGGCTATGTTGACAATGAGGGCCAGAAGGTTCTTGAAGAAGACAGGAAGGGAGCTCAAATTTAGAGGACAAAACAATGTGGGGTTTGATAAGTCCAAAATTAAGTGCTACAAGTGTAGAAGAAAATGTCACTTTGCAAGGGAATGTAGAGCACCTAAGAAGAATGAAGAAAGTTCAAGGAAGGCTGCTACTGAAGAGACTAAGACTACTACAGCTTTGGTGTCCTGTGATGGTTTGGGAGGCTATGATTGGAGTGATCAAGCTGAGGAAGGACCCAACTTTGATTTGATGGCTGAAGAAGGACCCAAAGGACACAACTTTGCTCTTATGGCTTATTCATCATCAGGTTCTGATTCAGAGGTATCTAATGAATCTAGTTGTTCATTTAAATCTTGTTTAGATACTGTAGAAGAGCTTACATCTAGGAATGAAAGTTTAAGAGCAGAAGTTGAAAAGTTAAAACTAGATAACTTAAGTTATAAATATGGTCTGAAATCTGTTGAAGAAAAACTTGACTTTCTCAAACAGAATGAGCTAGAATATGTTGATAGGATTAATATTCTAGAACAAGAGCTTTTTCTTAAAAAGAGTGAGATAAATGTACTTAATAAAAGGCTAGAAGAGGCTGAACAAGAAAAGAATGCTGCTTTGACTGAAAAAGAAAAACATGTAGTTAGAGTTGAGAAACAGCAATTTGCATATGATCTTGTGCATAAGTCAATTGAAAGTCAGTTAATGAGGAAAGGGAGTGGCATAAGATATAATGATGTAGCTCCTCCAGTTAAGAGTGCCTTTGCACCTCCTAAGAAAGAGTTGTCTTTTATAAGTGAACTTGATAGCAAACCTGTAGGTGAATCTAGTGAGGCTAATAAAGAAACACCTAAGGTAGAAAAGATGTTTTCTGATGGTCCAATTATTGAAGATTGGATGTCAGATAGTGATGTGGAAAAGGATGATTCAGAGGAACAGGTTGAGTCAACACCAAAGGTTAAAAATGAAGAAATTCCTAAAACAGTTAAATCAAAGGCTAAACAAGTTGAGTTTATAAAGCCTATGTTAGGTAATAGGATCTCTAGAAAAATAGTTGAATATAATGAGGAACCTAGAGAACAACCTAGAAAGTTTAATAACAGGCTTAGAGGAAATCAAAGAAACTGGAACAACCTAATTTCTCATAAGTTAGGTAGTGATTTTCAGTTACTTAAAAAGGCTTGTTATCAATGTGGTAGTTTTGAGCATTTACAGGAAGATTGTTATTACTACCAAAAACCTGTTTGGAACAAAAACAGAAGGGTGAACCACAAAATCTTTTCTAAAAAGACTCACCCTCATGCTAACAAAAACATGGTTCCAAGGGCATTATTGATGAGATATGGTGTAACTAGGTCAATTACTACTGCTCCACCACAAAGGCCTTTTCAAAATAATACAGATATTTCTACTGCTAAGGCAAAAGCAGTTTCTACTGCTGAGCCAAAAGTGATAACAGACACTGTTTTGGGCAACCATTTTTATGCTGTAAAGGCCTCAGGTTGCTGGGTCTGGAAACCAAAAATAAAGGTTTTAGATCATTTTCTCAGACACAGCAGTGCATCAATGGATTTAAAGAGATTTGACTATGTTGATGCACAAGGCAGATCCAAGTCAGTAATGGCTTGGGTCCCCAAGAGAAACTGATTCTCTTACTTTGTATGTAGGGCAATCTACAAGAGGAGTTAAAGGACCAATGCATATTTGACAATGGATGCTCTGGACACATGACAGGAGACATGTCCAACCTTGAAGATTTTGAAGCTATGGATGGTGGATATGTTGCCTTTGGGAATGATCCTAAAGGAGGTAAAATCATTGGGAAAGGTACAATAAGAATAGAAAACTTGGATTTTGAAAAAGTGTACTTTGTAAAAGGGCTTAAATTCAACCTCTTTAGTGTCTCACAAATGTGTGATAAAAAGAACTTTTTTCTTTTTACAGATACTAAATGTCTTGTCTTATCTCCTAATTATAAGTTGCCTGATGATAAATTAGTGCTACTTAGAGTCCCAAGAACAGACAACATATACAGTGTTGACATAAAGAACATAGTTCCCAAAAGAGCTTTAACTTGCCTATTTGCAAAAGCCACAAATGATGAATCCAAACTTTGGCATAGAAGACTTGGCCATTTAAACTTCAAAACTATTAATAAATTGGTTAAGGGAAACCTTGTAAGAGGTTTACCTTCAAAAGTTTTTGAAAATTCTGAAACCTGTGTTGCTTGTCAGATGGGAAAACAACACAGAGCTTCTTGTAAGTCCAAAGCTGTGAACACTATTTCTGAGCCTTTATATATGTTGCATATGGATTTGTTTGGGCCAACATATGTGAAAAGTTTGAACAAGAAAATGTACTGCCTAGTTGTCACATATGACTTTAGTAGATTCACTTGGGTTTTCTTTTTAGCAACTAAGGATGAAACTTCTAGCATTCTTAAGGCTTTTATAACAAGAGTTGAAAACCTAGTAAATCATAAAGTTAAGGTGATAAGATGTGACAATGGAACTGAGTTTAAGAATAGTGTTATGAACCAGTTTTGTGTGGAAAAAGGTATTTTAAGACAGTTTAGTGTAGCTAGAACTCCTTAACAAAATGGTGTTGTTGAGAGGAGGAATAGGACACTTATTGAGGCTGCAAGGACTATGTTGTCTGAATCAAAATTACCTACTACTTTTTGGGCTGAAGCAGTTAATACTGCTTGTTTTGTGCAAAATAGGAGTAAAGTAGTTAAGCCTCATAGCAAGACCCCTTATGAACTGTTACATGGTAGGAAACCTATGATAGATTTCTTAAAACCATTTGGGTGTCCTGTTACTATCTTGAATACCAATGATCACCTAGGCAAGTTTGATGAGAAGGCTGATGAAGTATTCTTTGTTGGATACTCTACCAATAGTAAAGCTTTTAGGGTATTTAATAAAAGAACTAGGCATGTGGAAGAAAACTTGCATGTTAGGTTTAATGAAGTCACACCTAATGTTGCAGGAAGTGGACTTGACTGGCTGTTTGATATTGATTCACTAACCAAAAGCATGAATTATAAGCCAGTGATTGCAGGTACAACTAATAAGTCTGCAGGTACAGAAGCTGATTCTAATGCAGGTACACAAGCTAAGGTGAATGAATCTGCAAAGGAGTTTATTTTGATTGAAAAATGGAATCTTGATCCAACTTTCACAGCCAAAGAGACTGATAGAAAGAGTTCACAAGATGATGCTGTTCATGAAGTACCAAAGGGAGATACAGAAGGTGGGGATAAACCTTCTGATGATGGAAAAGTGGTTAATGAAGGACCACAAATTGTTGATGAAGTGCAGAATGATGAATCAGCAAATGGTGAAAACAAAGGAAATAACACAAGCAGTAGTATCTATGATTCTACTGCTAAGCCAAAAGTTTCTACTGCTCAGCCTGGTGTTCCTACTGCTGCACCAAAAGTTCCTACTGTTGATAAAGATGGAATATCTTTTGCTTATGATGACTATCCTGAAGATATACCTGGTTTGGTTAACATCTATGAAGATACTGATGATGAAGCTTTGGATGGGTTTGGTGCAGAGGCTGACCTAACCAACATGGAGAATGCAATTCCTGTCAGTCCTATTCCAACCACCAGAGTTCACAAAAATCATCCAAAAGAGCAGATCATAGGAGATGTTGAATCTGCTATTCAAACAAGTAAAACAAAAGGATTGAGAGATTTGTTTAATCAAGGTTTATTTGCTCAATCTCTTCATCAAAGAAATAGCTACAAAGACCTTCAGAATTGCATGTTTTCTTGTTATTTGTCACAATTGGAACCCAAGAGTGCTTATAAAGCATTACAAGATGAAAGTTGGGTGGAAGCTGTGCAAGAAGAGTTGTTGCAGTTTAAGCTTCAAGAAGTATGGACCTTGGTTGATTTGCCTAAGGGGAAAAGGGCAATTGGTACAAAATGGGTCTTTAGATGCAAAAGGGATGAAAGAGGCATAATGATCAGAAACAAAGCAAGATTAGTGGCTCAAGGATACACTCAAGAAGAAGGTATTGATTATGATGAAGTGTTTGCACCTGTTGCAAGGATAGAAGCTATCAGATTATTTTTGGCTTATGCTTCATATATGAACTTCACAGTGTATCAAATGGATATCAAGAGTGCTTTCTTATATGAGAAAATTGATGAAGAAGTTTATGTGACCCAACCACCTGGTTTTGAAGATCCTGATTATCCTGATAGAGTTTACAAGGTGGAGAAAGCATTGTATGGTTTGCATCAAGCTCCTAGAGCTTGGTATGACACCTTATCAAAGTACTTGTTGAACAATGGCTTCAGTAGAGGAAGAATTGACAAGACTTTGTTTATCAAAAGAGATAAAAAGGATATCTTATTGGTTCAAGTGTATGTTGATGATATCATTTTTGGATCAACCAACAAGGTGTTATGTGATGATTTTGAGAAGCTAATGCACAACAGGTTTCAAATGAGTTCTATGGGAGAACTCACATTCTTTTTAGGACTTCAAGTCAAACAAAAGGATGATGGCATATTTATCAGCCAAGATAGTGTGTGGTTGATATCTTGAAGAAGTTTGGATTTTCTGATGTGAAGCCTGCTAAGACAACCATGGAGTCCAACAAGCCTCTGGTCAAGGGTGAAGATGGAGAAGAAGTTGATGTGCATTTATACAGATCAATGATTGGTTCATTGATGTATCTTACAGCTTCCAGGCCAGACATTATGTTTGCTGTGTGTGCCTGTGCCAGATTTCAAGTATCCCTTAAAGTATCACATTTGAATGTCGTGAAGAGAATTTTTAGGTACTTAAGGAGTCAACCTAGGTTGGGCCTTTGGTATCCAAAAGATTCACCTTTTGATCTGGTGGCATACTCAGATAGTGATTATGCTGGAGCATGTTTAGATAGGAAATCAACAACTGGAGGATGTCAATTTCTTGGACATATGTTGATTTCATGGCAATGCAAGAAACAGACTGTGGTGGCAAATTCTACAACTGAAGCTGAGTATGTAGCTGCTTCAAGTTGTTGTGGTCAAGTGCTTTGGATTCAAAATCAATTACTGGACTATGGGTATAATTTTATGCACACCAAAATTTATATTGATAATAACAGTACAATGTGTATTATTAAAAATCCTGTTTTTTATTCTAAAACAAAACATATTGAGATAAGACATCACTTTATAAGAGATTGTTTTGCGAAGAAGTTAATTCAAATTGTTAAAATCCATACTGACAATAATGTTGCAGATTTGCTCACAAAAGGTTTTGATGTGGGTAGATTTCAATTCTTAATTGCTAGTATTAGAATGATAAATCTTTGAAAACTCTTATCTCTTTGTGTTTTTGTAATGATTTGTAAGGATTTGTATTGTTATTGGTCAATAAGTTGTTTCTGCTATTGCTAGTTCTGCTGTTAGTTATATTTAGTTCTGCTGCTTGTTGCTTATACAACTGCTAAGTATAACTATGGATTGTAATTATTATGGCATGTTCTTTCTTGTGTTTTTGTTGTTTTGGACTAATCTTTTGCAGGAAAAGTCAAAGGGGAATGCTTGTCTGATGAGAAAAAGGTGTTTGGAAAGTTCAGCAGACATTCTACTGCTAGTTACAAAGTTTCTACTGCTAGGCAAAAATTTCTATTGCTCGCTTTGTAACTTCTGGGATTCTACTGCTCGTTTTGAAAGTGTAGGGTCGGTTATGTAAATTTGGCGCCAATTAAAACCTAATTCGATCCAAACGGCTTAAAAACCTAATTCGATCTCATAATTGGCTTTGTGCGCCCAAAAATCACTCTAATTCAAACCCTAACACACTTTTTAACATCTGATTTAAAAAACCCCCAAAATCAAAACCCTAATTCACAATGTCGACAAGAATCTTTTCTGATAGTCACAATCAAGTCGCTTTTCTTCAAAAGCCTAAAGAAGCTGATGGATTTGCTGAGGTAATAGATTTTCTTAATGCTACTCACATTAAGTATGCATTAACAGCAAACCCTACTATATTTGTTTCCCACATTGATCAGTTTTGGTCTACTGTTATGACCATAACTACAAATGGGGAAGAACAGTTAACGGCTGAGGTAGATGGCCACAAGATAGTTGTTTCTGAATCATCTGTGAGAGAAGCTCTTCACTTTGCAGATGATGAGGAAATAACTTGTCTTGAAAATTCTATCATTTTTGAAGAACTTGAAAACATGGGGTAGGAGAAGAAACTTGAAAGTTTAAAATTTTATAAAGGTCTTCTCTGTCCTCAATGGAAATTTTTATTTCATACCATCCTACATTGCTTAAGTCCTAAAACTTCAGGTTGGAATGAATTCAGTACAACTCAAGCATCTGCTATGATTTGTCTGGCTAAAGGACAACCTTTTAATTTTTCAAATATGATAATGGATGGTTTGAAAAGAAATGTAAAAGGAAATTATTACATTTATCCAATATTTTTGCAACTTATTCTGAACCAACAACTTTCAAATCCAAGGGTTCATAAAAGAAAATTTATTTGCCCTAAACTTCAACAGAAATTATTTTCATACTTGAAAAAGAGTGGCAAAGATTTTTCTGGGACAATGACACCATTATTTCCATATATGTTGTCATTGGCTCAAAATCAGGGTGAAGGTGCAGAAACCACAACTGCTACCCAACACACATCCACTTTGGATACATCATCTTCACATCCTCAAAAGACCCAAAACCCTAGGAATTCACAAAATAAGAACACTGAGCAACCTCAGGCTAGTGTTAGGATGGTTGTACTAGATGAGGTTGTCACAGGTGTGGGGAGTGACATGTTGGAAGGGGCTACCACTACTGCTGCTAGCTTAGAAGCAGAGCAGGTCAGTGGTAACATAGCTAAGACCCCAACCAAGGCAACATCTAATGCTGAAGGTTCAATTGAACTAGAAGCAGGTGATGGAAACCCTAGCCAAATGGCTAATATGGGGGGCTCAGATGATCAAACTAGGTTTGATACTGAGTTTATATCCCATGATTAACCTCTCAGGGAAGGTAACACATCCCGAAGTGATGAGGATAGGCATGAAACAGAGGAATTGATGGATCAACATGTACACAATGACAATTCCAGTGATCCACCTCTCGGGCCAGGTAACACAGGCCGAAGTGGTGAGGATAGTATGGAATTGATGGTAAAATGTACAAAATTTATAAAGTTGTTCTTGGTCTCAAGAAGGAGCTTGAGGAGGTTAAAACTTCCCAAGGTGCTGAAATCAGAAGGTTAAAGCAAAGGGTTAGGCATCTTGAAGGTTTACAGAGATCAAGAACACACAAAATAAAGAGGTTGTACAAGCTTGGGTCTGTTGCAAGGGTGGAATCTTCTAAACCAAGTTTGGGGGAGGATGCTCCCAAACAGGAGAGGAATTTGGACAAGGATTCAGGGGAGGCTACCAAGGATTTAGGGGAGGCTGAAGATTTGAATGTTGAAGGTGTTGCTGGTAATGAAAATATGGATATGGATATGGATAGTGGTGAAAATGCTGATGAGTTTGTGGTTAAAGACAAAGATGGTAATGAAGTGATTTTGGAGAAAGGGAAAAAGGAGCAGCTAGTGGATAAATTAAAAGCTTTGGATGCTGAGCAGCTTGTAAAAGCTTCTGAAGTGATGGTGGAGTCCATTAAAAGCTTGGGTGATGCTGTTGTGCAAATTCAAGATGGTTCTGCTGTTGAAAGTGTTGCAAAAGTAGCTAAGGATGATTCTGCTGCTGGTGCAAAACAATCTGCTGCTAAGGTACAAAGTTTTGCTGCTGGTGATAGTGGAAAAGTTGACAAGGTTGATTCTACTGCTGGTGTAAATCTTCCTACTGCTGGTGTTAAAGTTTCTGCTGTTGAGACTCAGGATGATTCTACTACTAAGTTATTTGATGATGATGTGAGTTTAGTTGAAGCTATCATCCAATTGAAAACATCACAACCATCTAAACCACAATCACAATCACAATCACAACCACAACCACAACCACAAAAGGCATCAAGACCACCTGTCAAAGGAGTAACAATCAGAGAACCCTCTTCTCCCAAAAAGAAGGCTGCTTCACAAGAACCACAATACAAAGGCAAGGGAAAATCAATTTTAATGAAAGAACCTGAACCTGAAATACCAGTAGAGTTTTGGCCTAAAGAAAAGATTGTTGAACATGATGCTAAGGTTGCTGCTGAATTAGCTGCTGAGTTTGAAGAAGAAAACCAAAAAGTTCTTGAACAACAAAGAAAGCATGCCGAGGATGAAGCAAAAACAAAGGCATTATTGGATGCTTGGGATGAGGAGAGGATCAAGTGTGAATGTTAGGAATTAAGCTTAAGCAGTTAGAACGGCTGAAGATGGAAGTTAGTACTGCTGATGAGTTTTGAAGACAAGAGCAGTTCGTACGGTTGAGTATAGAAGTTAGTACGGATTATGATTTTGTAAAAGATAATTATAGAAAAGATATTGTGTATATCTTATACGATTAGGTTGATAGTTATCTTGTAAAGGAATCCTTAGTCTATAAAAGGATTGCCTAGGTTGAATGTTAGACACGAATGTTAGAAACGAATTAGTACGTATTGTTTTGTTAAGATTCAAGGTTGTAAACCCTAGTGATAGGAGATCACTCGTATTATTCATTAATAATATTGAATCGTTGAAGTTGAAATATATTGTGTTCCTTGTTCATTCATTATTGATTCGTTCATACAAAACACAAACAAACAAATCTTCTAAGTGCTAGCTAGTAAATTCCGCGTGCTAGACTAGACATCATTCAAAGTATACATCTAACACAAGGAGTGTGTGTAGATCCGGTCAAGTGGTATCAGAGACAGGTTGCTGATACTTTGGTTTAGAAGATCCAGACGAATTTGTTTAAGAAGAAGATGGACATGGACACAACAACAAGTCAGACTAATATTGCTACTAAGCTTCCAATGCTTAAACCCAATGAGTTCGATATGTGGCGATTAAGAATTGAGCAGTTCTTCCAAGTTCAAGATTATACTCTCTGGGAGATTATTGAGGATGGGAATTCGTTCAAACCTACAACTACAACAACCATTGTTGAGGGTGTCACTGAAACTAAGGTGCAAACTAAGCCAACCACTACTGAAGAGAAGGCACAGCACAAGAATGATGTTAAGGAAAGAAGTTTGCTTCTAATGACTATTCCCAATGATCAGTTGTTGAATTTTAGCAAGTTTAAGTGTGCTAAAACCCTTTTTGAAGCTATTGTTGCAAGATATGGTGGGAACGAAGCCACCAAGAAAACTCAGAAGACCCTTCTCAAGCAACAGTTTGAGAATTTTTCAGCAACAAGCAACGAGTCACTAGATCATATGTTTAATAGACTTCAAAAACTAGTGAGTCAACTGGCTGTTCTAGGAATTGAGATGCCTCAGGAAGATCTCAACTCCAAATTTCTAAGGAGTCTACCAACTGAATGGGCTATGCATGTGGTTGTATGGAAAAACAAGCCTGATATAGATTCCATGAGCTTAATGGATCTCTACAGCAACTTCAAGATAGTAGAACATGATATTAAGAAGTCTGCTGGATCAAGCTCAAGCTCAAGCTCAGGGAATTTGTCCTTTGTATCAACTCCCATTACCTCAAGTACATATTAAGAAGTTCAAGTGACTGGAGCAGTTGGTACTGCTAGTTCCAATATTGGTATTGCTAGCTCTTCAAGCAGTACTAATGGACTCTTGAATGAGAATACTTATTGTGCTTTCTTGACTACTCAGCACAATGGAAAAATGTTGACTCATGCAGATCTTCAAGAGATTGATGAAGATGATATTGAAGAGATGGATATCAAGTGGCAGCTCTCTCTTCTCAGCTTGAGAGCTAAGAGATTTTTGAAGAAGACTGGCAAGAAGATTTTCATAAACAGCAATGATGTTGTAGGGTATGACAAGTCCAAGATTGAGTGTTTCAATTGCCACAAGAAAGGTCATTATTCAAGGGAGTGCAGATTGCCAAGACAACAAGATGGAAAAAGCAGAGGATATGGAAGCAAGTCAAGGGTTGTGGAGGTTACTGACTCAAGCTCAAAAGCCATGGTTTCCATTGATGGCTTAGGGTTTGACTGGAGCTACATTGCAGAGGAGGAAGCAGAAGCATCTACAGAGATTGCTCTCATGGCATTTTCAGACTCTGAGGTACAAGTTTCTAAATGTTCTAAATCTTGTGAAGCTTTAAAAGATCTAGAAACTCTTAAGAAAAGATATGAGGATCAGAGAAAAGAGCTAACCCAAACTGATTTTAACTTAGCAAATCATAAGAGGGCTTTAGCTGTGTTAGAAGAACAAATTGTTCATTATAAAAGTAATGAGTCAAAGTTTTCTGATGATATGATTATTGTTAAGAGAGACTTAATGTTTAGAGAGAATGAAATTAGTGTGTTGAAACATGAGCTAGAACAGGTTAAGAAAGCAAAGGAGAACATTCAAATGACTGTTGACACACTAGAATTTGCAACTTAGGGTGTTAGTAAGATTGTTGAGTGTCAGATCCTCAATAAAGCTAATTCGGGCCTAGGTTATAAGTCAGTTCCACCTCCCTACAGAGGAATTCCAACACCCCCAGGCATAGACTTAGAACACACAAGACTACCTAAATTTCAACTACCTGAGCTTAAATATGGTCCTCAACCTAAAGAGAATGTAGTTGATAAACCTGTGTATGAAAGTGCAAGTGATGCCTCATTTTATGAGGATAAGGTGTCCTTAGCTAAGGACTCAGATGCTCCAACCATTTAGGAATGGATTTTTGATGATGAGGGTGATCAGGCTGTGGTTAAGCCTGTTAGTGTTAAAGTGGAGGAACCAGAAGTTCCAAAGATGGTTAAACCTGAGACTGTTAGGCCTAGATCAAATGCCAAATCTTTTAGACCAACAGTTAGGTATGCAGAAATGTATAGAACCACAAACAAGCCAAGAGGTAACAAAAGGAATTGGAATGACCTCAAATCTCACAAATTAGGGGATGATTTTATCTGCTATAGGAAAGCTTGTTACTAGTGTGGTAGTTTTGACCATCTTGCAGCCTTTTGTGATAAATGGGTAAATAGGTATTCAAGTCCTAGGATGAACACTGTTAGACCTCCCACTTACCCAACAAACACTAGAATGATACCTAGATCAGTTCTTTTAAGGTCTAGACCCAAAGCAGTTCAAACTGCTAGACCAGCAGTTCAGCCTGTCAGACCAATTAGACCTATTCACTCAAGGCCAACAGTTCAAGGTGCAAAAATGTTTTCCAAATCAGCACCAAAAAATGTTAAGAGACCATTTCAAAACAGACAAGTAGTGAAAAACCAAGTTTGGAAACCCAAGATAACAACTACCAAGCCAGCAGTTCCAACTGCTAGCAGAGTAATTGGTACTGGTGTTAATAAAAACACTACTAAGGGAAATATGGGAAATGGAGTGAATGCATCAGCATGTTGGGTTTGGAGACCCATCAAACCCAATGGTGCTAACATTGTTTTGAAAAGAATGAATTATGTTGATGCAAGAGGAAAGCCTAAGTCTGTTTTGGCTTGGGTTCCACAAGGAAATTAATTTTTCTTGTTGAGTGCAATGTTAGTCATATACTTTTATATTGTGAGATAAGTTCTTTGTGGCTTGTTTCTTTGTTTTTGGACTAACACTTGCAGGTTTTGGATGATAAGCACCAAGGAATTAAATGCTTTGTGTTTTGGACTGTATGGTGATTTGGAGCTGAGTGTGTGATCTTTGCACACAACAAATGGTTATTGGTTCACCATGTCTAACCCACCTAAGAACCAACTAGTCCAGAGCAAACGGTTTCTGGTAAAGACTAATCAAATCCGTTAATGGTTGACAATTTACCAAAAAATTGTATGGTTATCAGCTCACCATATCTAACTATGAAGAGTTGGCTAGTTCAAAGCAAACGGCTATTGGTAAAGACATATCAAATCCGTTGATAGCTGATAGTTTGCTAAAAACTATGTTTGAGTCATGGTATTTTAAAATCCTTTTTGAATAAGTTCATACAGCTCAACAAAATTTTTCCAACAGTTGGTACGGTTAGTACAAAGTTAGTACGGCTCAACTAGCCGTTGTAAAAATCTGTCAGTAATTAATTTTCTAGCCATTAGGGTAAAACCGTTATTCTTAAGGTACTTATAGGGATTTTTCTAGAAGATAATTATCTTTTTACCATAAATTTATTTATTCTATTTCTCAAGATAATTTATCTCATACGCATATTTCGCAAAACCATAAACAGTACCTATAAACTCCAATAGGCTACACAAAACATAAATTCCATACTAAACGATCATATTATTGATATGATCTTTCATTCTTCATCACTAAAAATGGCTGGATTGGAATTTGTTAAGCGTCACAATCAGGTTGCGTTTCTTGAGAAAACAGAGGACGGAGATGGACCAAAATTTTATGAGATTGTGGACTTTCTAAACCACTCTCACATAAGGTATGCTCTAACTGTTTCTCCTACTCTATATGTGTAACATCCCGCCTACTCAGACCACAATATTGTCCGCTTTGCCCGCAGGCTCACGGCTTTGCTTTGTGGCCCTCATGTGAGACTTCCCGGCAGGTCACCCAAGCCAGTACTACTCTCACATGAGCACGCTTAACTGCCAGTTTCTAAGAACTCCACCCGCAGTAGACCACAAAACGCGTTGTGTCATTGTAAGGCGAATGTTATCTTATGAACCCAGCATCTCTCCAGGCCACAGCCGATGTGGGATTTGCCTAGGGTGTTACAATCACCCCCCCCCCCTCAGGGACTCATCGTCCTCGATGAGGTTTGCCCCACCATCCCGAACGGCTCTAGAGTGGCTCTGATATCACTTGTAACATCCCGCCTACTCTGACCACAATATTGTCCGCTTTGCCCGCAGGCTCGAGGCTTTGCTTTGTGGCCCTCATGTGAGACTTCCCGGCAGGTCACCCAAGCCAGTACTAGTCTCACATGAGCATGCTTAACTGCCAGTTCCTAAGAACTCCACCCGCAGTAGACCACAAAACGCGTTGTGTCATTGTAAGACGAATGTTATCTTATGAACCCAGCATCTCTCCAGGCCACAGCCGATGTGGGATTTGCTTAGGGTGTTACAATATGTCTCTCACATCACACAGTTCTGGTAGAATGCTACTGTCTTGACTAGTGAAGATAGAGACTTAGAAATTCATTCTGAAGTGGATGGTGTATCTTTTGTTGTTACCGAGTCTATAATTAGGTGACATCTTAAATTAAAAGACTCAGATGGTATTAACACTATGCACAACACTGAAATATGGCAAGAACTTACCAGAATGGGGTATGATACATCCGAACACAAATTAACTTTTCAAAAAGGATGTTTCTCACCTCAATGGAGATTTTTGATACATACCCTTTTACATTGTTTAAGTCCTAAAAAGACTGCTTGGGAGCAGTTCAGTAGCAATATTGCTATTGCTCTCATTTGTTTGTCTACAAACAAGGTTTTTAACTTTTCAAAATTTATTTTTGAGGGTATGGCATCTAATGTAAACAGCAAAACCAAGTTTCTAATGTATCCAAGGTTTGTTCAAACTCTTTTGAATAAAAAGGCATACCTGCTTACAAAACCAACAGAAATTTTTGCTACTCCTAGCCTTCAATCAAAAGTTTTTCAAAACATGGCTATGGCTAGTAGGCTTTTTCAAGGTGAAATAGTTCCATTGTTTCCTGAAATGCTTCAAACTGAAGTGGGTGAAGGTTCAGTACAACCAACTGATCCCCATCACACATCTACTTCAGCTACTGAAAGAACCCAAACATCTCAATTTCACATCACTTATAGGAGAAAGGAAACACCCAGAGTGATTCCTAGATTCTTTCCCTATGATTCACCTCTCCTAGCAGGTAACACAGCTAGACGTGATGAGGGTAGTACTTCACATACTGAATTGATGGAAATGTGTACCAAACTAGTTGAGAAGGTAGAAACTTTGGAGGAAGAGCTAAAGAAGAATAATGAGGAACTCAAAGCGCACAAAAGGAATTTTGCCAATGTCTACACCAAATTGACTCTTAGGGTGAAGAAACTTGAAGAGCAGTTAAAGAAGAAAAAGGCAAAGGTAGTTTTGGATTCTTCTGATGATGATGACTCAGATGATTTTGATGGTGATGATGGTGATTCTCCCAAACAGGGGAGGAAATCAGATAAAGGTAAGAGAGATGGATCAGGTTCTCAAGGGAGGCAAAATGATGAAGAAGAGGAACAATTTGATATGGGTTCTGGTAATGTTGACATAGGTGTTGAAGAAACTGCTGAGACACATGAAGCAGTTCAGACTGATACTCAAGAAGCTGAAAAAGTTCCAACTGTTGAAGCAGTTCCAACTGCTGATGCAGAGCATGAGACAGTTCCAAATGGTGATACTACGGCTGAGGAGGAATATGCTAGAAAAAGGAAAGATAATGGTAAAAAGCCTATGACACTAGAAGAAGCTGCTCAAGAACAAGAAGCTGCTCAAGTATTAGAAAGGCTCAAGAAAACAAAGCCAAGAACTCAAGCTCAGATAGATCATGATGCAGAAGTTGCAAGGATGATGATTGAAAAAGATTAACTGATGAACAAGCTCAAATAGACTTTGATGCAGAATTAGCAAGAAAGATAGCTGCAGATGATGTAAGGAACATTGCTGAATTCATGTATAGAACAAGGTCTGAAGAAATTAATCAAGAAGAGTTCAATGAGCAACTACAATATTTGTTGGATTCTGATTTGATTGTGAGAGCTCATGCTAGAATGATTCTTAAAGACCAAGAATTAAGTGAAGAAGAAAAGTCAGAAAAACTCAAAGAGTTCATCTTGTCAAAGAACAAAGAAGTTACTTGGAATGACTTAGTGCTGAGAATTAGAGAAAGGCAAGAGTCAGGTTACAAGACAAAGTTGCCTACCAAGAGAGAAAAAGTCAATTTCATGAAGCATTATTTGAAGAATCAAGCAAATTATAAGATGAATGACTTTACTGGAAGGTCAGATGCTGAGATTGAAAAGACTTTCTATGAAACATATGCAAGACTGAATACTTCAAGCAAGGAGGATATCACAAGGAAAAAAGAAAAGAGAACCACAAGTTCTGGAATCTGATAGTGCAAAGAAGTTGAAGTCTGGTGAAGAAAGTTTAACCAATGAGCAAATCAAGAATATGATGGTGATAGTTCCAGAGTCTACGAATATCAAACCATTAGAAGTTAACTATCCTATCATTGACTAGGAAATTTTCACTGATGGAAGGATGATGGGATGGAAAATCATAAGACTTGGAGGTATTACTGAGAGGTATAAGTTGTTTGAAGATCTACTAAAAGGTTTTGATAGAGAAGATCTTTATTAGTTATGGAGATTAGTAAAAGAAAGATTCAGAGTTCAAGACCCTACTGAAGATAAAGATAAAGAGTTATGGGTACAGCTAACAAGAATTTATGAACCTGATAGAGGAGAATCAATGTGGAGATTCCAAGCACAAATTGAAGATGTTTCTTGGAAGTTATTTGATACGTGTGGAGTGCACAGCGTTTCAACTAAGGATGGCATAGAAATCTATATGTTAGTGGAAAAAGATTATCCACTCAGATCAAGTGTTTTAACATCTATGTTGTATACAAAACTGAGGGTTGAAGAAGATTTTGAAATGGCAGATTTGTTGGTAACAAAGATTTTCAACCTTGCAGAACAAAGGAAGATCAGTAGTAAGAGACAGTTATGAAAGGTGTTTGGAAGAATCCCCCTCATATAGAAGATGAAGCTTAATTTGAAGAAACTTAGTGATTTGGGAAGAAATCATAAGTTTAGGGGAGGATTGTTAGGAATTAAGCTTAAGCAATTAGTACGGCTGAAGATGAAAGTTAGTACTGCTGATGAGTTTTGAAGACAAGAGCAGTTCGTACGATTGAGTATAGAAGTTAGTACGGATTATGATTTTGTAAAAGATAATTATAGAAAAGATATTGTGTATATCTTATACGATTATGTTGATAGTTATCTTGTATAGGAATCCTTAGTCTATAAAAGGATTGCCTAGGTTGAATGTTAGATACGAATGTTAGAAACGAATTAGTACGTATTGTTTTGTTAAGATTCAAGGTTATAAACCCTAGTGATAGGAGATCACTCGTATTATTCATTAATAATCTTGAATCGTTGAAGTTGAAATATATTGTGTTCCTTGTTCATTCATTATTGATTCGTTCATACAAAAGACAAACAAACAAATCTTCTAAGTGCTAGCTAGTAAATTTCGCGTGCTAGACTAGACATCATTCAAAGTATACATCTAACACAAGGAGTGTGTGTAGATCCGGTCAGTGAAGCAGATGTTGAGCTTTCCAAGTTGGTGAAACAGGAAGATACACAAACTATAGAAGAAAGAACTAAGTGGATGAAGAAGTTCAAAGCAAATAGAAAGAAATGGTATCTTGCTGAAAGAAGAAAAAGAAAATTGCTCAAACCACCAACTGTTAAACAGATAAGAAACTTTCAAGAAAGGTATTTGAAAAACATGAAGGGATGCACACTTAAACATCTATCTTGGTTTTCTGATGAATCAATTCAAAAGAAGTTTGAGAGTGCTAAAAGAGAATTTGATAGTTTTGTGCCTATGGGGTCAGAAGATAAATTTAAGAAGGCTAAGAAAGTGGTGGAGACTGAGATTGGAAAAGAAAATGTGGAAAAGAAGGTAGAAGAAAAAGTGAAGGGGGAAGAGAAAGAGAGCTCTAGCATTGGAGTAAAGAGAGCTGGAAGAGTTTTGAAAAGTGTTAGAAGGAAAAAGAGAAAATCTAATAAGTCAAAGGCAGTTGAGAAGAGTTCTGAGTCAGAGGATGAGAATGAGGAAAAAGAGGAAACAGAGAAATCAGAACAGTCCAAAAAGGATAATGAAAAGGAAACAGTTGATCTACAACAAATGACTAGGGTTGTAGACAATGATGATGATACATTTGTGGATACTGTTCCTTTGCAATCTAAAGCTCCTATCATTGGATGGAAAGCTGGTTATGATGGAAAAACTCCATGGGGGGAGATATTCAGAACTGATGGAAAATCTCAAAGGTTTTTGACATTTTCTCAAATGCTCAGAAACTTTAATAGAGAAGATTTAGAGACTTTGTGGAAATTAATCAAGAACAAATATGGAGATTGATGCGCGTGATGTGTCGTTGCGGTTTAGCAGTTTTAATGCCTACTCAAGTTTTAAATTTATATTTAGCCGACTTATCAATAACACACACACTTAACGAGCAGTGTACCCGGTCAGTATGAATATAATGGTAAGTAGAGTGTCGATCACTAAGAGTGGAACGTATTATCTCGTTATTCTAATCATTATTTTAATATCCTAACGCAAGGGGGTTTCAGCCTGAGAGACTGGCACGATTTGTTTGCAATTAAATAATAAAATAAACCAATAGGCACGAATCAGCAAGTAGCACACACGTACACAGATAAATACTCAAGACAATAAGAGGTCTGTCCTTATGATTAAGTAGATTGTCACATGTTTTATTGATAGCTTTATATGAAGTGTATGTAATTAACCCTTTCTCGTTGGTCCTATTCTTATCGGCGAGTAAACCCTTAATGATTACTTATGTCTAAAAGTTATTCCTAAGTGATCAATTTAGTAATAACCGTGGGAGCCACAATATGTCCCGCAGTCAAATGCCCGCAAGCCACTAATAAACACAGAGGTTATCAATGCACTAATAAGTAGTAACCAAAGACATCAACATATAAACTTTAATTGATGGGAAAGCAAGTATTAAAGGGAGTGCAATCTTTCGTTGTCACATTACACAAGCCACCAATCCTGATGAATTAAAGTTTGCTAACACAATAAAACAAAACTACTTAATGAATTAAACACATGCAGCACCTTCTTACAGCTCTTGTATCTTTGATTTGGGTGTGTCTTGTGCTGCCTCCTTGACTGAATTCGTCCTTGGTTTCTCCTGTTCGGTCTTAGGTTATAATGTTCGGAACTTTTTAATTCGTCTAGTCTACGGGGTATTTATAGTTTCTGTCTGAGGGAAGATGCGGCGCATCTACTAAGTAGATGCGGCGCATGTACTTAACTTCGCGTGGGGTCCAAGATTATAATATTCAGGAATATTCGTACACCGCCAGAAGATGCGGCGTAACTCCATGATTAGATGCGGCGCATGTCCTCTTGTATCTTGGATCGTATCTGGTGATATCTTGATAGAGATGCGGCGCATGTCATGAGTGAGATGCGGCGCATCTGGAGCAGATTAGTCTTGATCTTCTTCATTTCAGTAGACTCTTAACTTTATGCATGTTTTGCTCCATAATCAGTCCAAAATCGCTAAGTTTCACCAAATGCTTGTTTTTACCTGAGAATTACAAAAGTAAACGATTAAGTATCAATCCTCATACATAATATAGTAAAACAAGTCAAATTAATAGGATAAATGATAGTAATAAAATGTACTTATTTGAGTTCATCAAATATCCCCCCACTTGAACTTTACTTGTCCCCAAGTAAACCTTAGAATTTCTTTTATGAAAATGTATCCTAAAAGATGTTAGGATTTATTTTTATATCAAGCATGTATTCGTTTATTTCATAATCACACAACTAAACACTTAACGAATTAGAAGTATAAATAAAATAATTCGATAAAAGCAAATCTAATCGTTTAACTGTCCAGTCGTGACGAATATTCTATCATAAGCTTGGCAAGTATACACATCTCCACCACTAAAGCTAAGGAATAACAAGTCTAAAGCGGTAAAAAGGGTTTTTAGGCTTAAGGGTTAATTATTCTTGATCACTATCGATCTCAAATTCCAGAAAAGGCGACAAAATCACAAATACATGATCGAATCCACGAACACGATACTTGCAATTGCTCAAATCCTTAACTCGAATAGGCTAAAGATAGGTCCAAACTTCACCAATAATAATATATCAAAAAGGGCGACAAAATCATAAATACATAGCCGAATCCACGACTACGATACTTAAGATTGCTCAAATCCCTAATCTCAATAAATCAAAGGTTTGGTTGGATAAAGAATAATGAAGGGCATGGATAACATTTGGGATATAAATTGGTGTAAAAATAAAAAAAAAAAACAAATAAATTAAAATCCTAAGTGTGGTTAATCACTATCCCAACCATCCCATGAATAAGACTCATATCATTGAATAACTCACGCTTTAACACTTAAAACACACGCTTTAGGTAGACACGAATTATACTCAACAAGATCTTAATCAAAGAATAAACCTTAATTGGCGTTCCCATAACTGCCAATTCCCATTCAATCCATAGATATAGTACAACAAATAGTGGCCATATGAACCACTTACATAACTTTACATAAGTTGGTTAAAACTAACTTCCAACTTTTTTTTCTTTCTTTTTCTTTTCTTATTTTTTCGATTTTTTTTTTTTTTTTTTACTCATAAACATAGATGTGTAAAATTTCACCACATCACTACAACTTTCTTTCCGGATAATTTTTCCATACTTTTCATAAATTCAGAAATAATGGTAATAGTGAAAGTAGTAAACACACGAAAAATAAACTCAAAGATATACAATATTTACTTTCACTCCAATTGCATTGTGCAATTTCCCGACCTAACCAAAGATAATGAATTACGCACGCGAACACAGGTAATGTAAGGAAACACACCTTGCCTATAGCAATTAACCAAACCACGGATTTTAATCTACAGGGTAGGCTAAGGTGTAAGGGTGTAACGAAACATTTTAAACATAGGTGTAAGAAACGAAAGGAATGGCTCTGAGTGTTTTTCTAGGGGTATCTTACTCTAAAAATGAGAGTAACAAAAGGGTTTATACGGGGGTTAACTAACCAGTGTAGTTAGCTAATAACACATAACATATAAAGGCTATTTGGGTGTAATCCTAGAATTTTACCAATTTAGACAAGTCATTCCAATTATATAAAATAATACTCATTATGGTGGTCTCGAATAGTATACAAGCCAAGTTCTAAAGTTTACAAGTCACCGGCACACTCATAGATTTGTGAATTTTGAAAAATCACAATTTTTGAAAATAACGTCATGTGTGCAGTTATGCAACTTAGATCTTAAACAAAAACATGCTAAAAAATTTTTAAGTTTGATATATTAAGCACATTTTAAGCATAATTTTTGAAAAAGTTTAGGACAAGTAAATGTTAAGTGTTCTAATTCTCCAATCCCCCCACTTAAGTTAAACAACGTCCTCGTTGTTTGTATAAAAGGTTAAAAACTGGAAAATAAAAGAATTAGAACAGAAAAACTCCCCTGAGATTTGCTCGGTATGATCCTCCATTAGTATAAGAGCAAAAATCATCTTTCTTGTGGATTAGAACGTTAAAGCTTCATACTTGATGTATCCACAGGAAATCCAGGAAACTATAATACCACCAATACTTTAAAACACACCTAAGATAAGAAAGGTTCAAACTTGCATAATACATTAGTAGTTAGATAAGAATAAAACTTAAAAAATAAAACTGAAAATCATCAGGTAAGTCGATGCGCCGCATCTTATGGAAGAAGATACGCCGTATCGAGCCTGGAATTAATACGGATCAGAATAAAGATGCGCCGCATCCTTAACCAGGGATGCGCCGCATTAAAATAAACTGATAAAAAGTTTTAAAGTCGAAAATAAAAATGCAGAAAAATAAAATAAGATATGACCATTGCAGGAGATGCGTCGCATCTCAGAATTGAGATGCGCCGTATCCTCATGCGGGCCTGACTGACTCGACACAGAAAACAGAAAAAGATAAATCCGGGTTGTCTCCCGGTAAGCACTTGTCTTTATTCCAGAGTCTTCAAGTTAGACTCACGTTCAGCTCTTTATTCAGTCCTTGTCACGGTCCATCCTTCTTCCTTCATCCGAAAGATTTTTCCGTATATCTCTGCGATGTTTTCTTCCGTTTGACTTAATCTAGTATAACTCTTTGTCTTCACCGCAGTATATTCTTCATCAGGACCCAAAGAATATTTGATGATTTTAAATTTTTCAGAAATAATCATGGGTGGCTCATTGTAAGGAATCCCAAGTAGTTGACACTTTCTTTTGGTGAACTCTTCCTCGTCTTTATCAACAAACTTAAAATAAGGATCCTTAATCAAATAATCATCTAGTTCTTCAATCAACGACTCATTATTATAATCGTCTTGAATCGCCTCCCATTCTCTTTCCAAATCATAATGTAACCGTCGACTAAGCTTCGTGAAATCATCAAATTGTTTATGCACCCATTCCCAGAAAGTAGTATCCGATGTTCCCTTAAGTCCTTTCAAGTGTTCAATTCTGCCCTTTTCTTCTAAAGCCTCCGCTTTTTGTGGGCAGTCTTCAATATTATCGTACCACTCATAATCTTCAAAGGTTACATCGTTTCCAACCCGTCTCATCCCAATTATACTTCCCCATTACAGGTTCCGTCACTTTTATAATCACAGGTCGGCCAAACACTACTCCCGTCCTTGAAAACGAAGGGTGTACAGGTGTGATTAATGTGCGCAAATTCCCATGGTTTATCCCAAACCCATGGTACTTGGTCATTCCATTCATAGTACCAGGTGTTTTTGAAATCGTCATAAGTCTTAAATCCTTGTAGATCTCCAGTAAGCACATCATCGTCGACTTGAAGAAGGTAGTTAAATTCCTTGAACTGCTTGCACAAGGGTGTCTCATAATCGAACACATCAATGTCAATCCTGAAAAGTTCTTCAATGCCCTCATTGATTGTTGAATTATGAAGTGACGACCCATAATCGCTTTCTACTTCTTCGTCTTCTCCTCTCATCCAATATACCCATAATGCATCCTTAGTAGCACGATCCATGCTCTTATGGTTATTAAACTTACTAGACAACCATTCTGAAAAATCAACATCGTTAGGATCGTGGTTAACGTCAAAGCAAACCTTTCCAATCATATTCTTTTTTATCTCCATGAACTCATTAAATTGCTTCTTAAAACTCCGAGTCAACCATGAAGTCATAATCTCCTTGACTTCATTTGCAGGGGCAAATTCCGGACTACCATATTTGAGTTCTAGCCAATCATTGAGGGAGAGGTCTATCAATCTTACCAATCTCCCATGAAATAGTAACTCCGCCAAAGCATAATTCATGTCATTATCCTGATAGTTCTCATTCAATCCCCAGTACTGTTCGGAATAAGGCATGTAAGAGATTTGGGCATTGCCTCCACCACAGCTTTCGTTGCTTGAATCCATGTATGCAAGATAGAATTTCCCATCATCTTCTTCGATAGTAGTCCAGTTCAATCCTTCGGCTTCAATGATAGGCCATAAGAGCGACAATTCTTCTCCAGTGTACCTCACAAATACATCATAAGAGAATACCTCTTTGTCAATGTTGCATAAACGCATGAATTCCTTAAAAGCAGCTTCAAGAGGAGTCTCCCAAGAGAATAAATCTGCATCGATCATGAGTACATTGAATGAATCTGAAAACAAGCATTCCTTAGCAAGATATCCGTTAACTGACATGTCTTCCATAGCAAAATCTGTCATCCAAGGTAAAATCATCAGTAGGATTTGTTCGCTAGAAGAGAAATTAATGAATATAGAAACAGATATATGAATACAAATAGCTGATATCTGCAGACGATGCGCCGTATCCAAATAGTAGGATACGCCGTATCTTATAATCGTTAAAATTTAATCAGACTTAATTCAGAAAATAGATACGCCGCTTTAGAATTTAAGAATGCGCCGTATCGAATTAAATAATCAAAAACCAGCTTATCTAATTAAAATTAAATGCGTCGTATTAACGAAAGTTAATGCGCCGTATTTTCGTTACGTTTAAAAATAAATATCGATTTTTGATTCAGTAAAATGCGCCGTATCGACAAAGATCGATACGCCGTATCTGTTTAATAATTCGCAAACTGTTTTTAATTAAAATAATAGATACGCCGTATCTGCTAAAGCAGATGCGTCGTATGGCGTTAACGTTTAGAATTTTTTTTTTATCAAAAACAGATACGCCGTATCTGCAAAAGCAGATGCGTCGTATTACTTTATCGCTTTTTGAAAAAAATTTCGTATTAAAAACAGATACGCCGTATCTTGGGGAAAAGATGCGTCGTATCGAATTAATTAAACGCGTTGTATTTTTAAAAATTAAACGCAATACGCCGTATCTGAGAGATCAGATGCAAATATGGAGAGGCGCCAAAAACTTGATGCGCGTGATGTGTCGTTGCGGTTTAGCAGTTTTAATGCCTACTCAAGTTTTAAATTTATATTTAGCCGACTTATCAATAACACACACACTTAACGAGCAGTGTACCCGGTCAGTATGAATATAATGGTAAGTAGAGTGTCGATCACTAAGAGTGGAACGTATTATCTCGTTATTCTAATCAGTATTTTAATATCCTAACGCAAGGGGGTTTCAGCCTGAGAGACTGGCACGATTTGTTTGCAATTAAATAATAAAATAAACCAATAGGCACGAATCAGCAAGTAGCACACACGTACACAGATAAATACTCGAGACAATAAGAGGTCTGTCCTTATGATTAAGTAGATTGTCACTTGTTTTATTGATAGCTTTATATGAAGTGTATGTAATTAACCCTTTCTCGTTGGTCCTATTTTTATCGGCGAGTAAACCCTTAATGATTACTTATGTCTAAAAGTTATTCCTAAGTGATCAATTTAGTAATAACCGTGGGAGCCACATTATGTCCCGCAGTCAAATGCCCGCAAGCCACTAATAAACACAGAGGTTATCAATGCACTAATAAGTAGTAACCAAAGACATCAACATATAAACTTTAATTGATGGGAAAGCAAGTATTAAAGGGAGTGCAATCTTTCGTTGTCACATTACACAAGCCACCAATCCTGATGAATTAAAGTTTGTTAACACAAGAAAACAAAACTACTTAATGAATTAAACACATGCAACACCTTCTTACAGCTCTTGTATCTTTGATTTGGGTGTGTCTTGTGTTGCCTCCTTGACTGAATTCGTCCTTGGTTTCTCCTGTTCGGTCTTAGGTTATAATGTTCGGAACTTTTTAATTCGTCTGGTCTACGGGGTATTTATAGTTTCTGTCTGAGGGAAGATGCGGCGCATCTACTAAGTAGATGCGGCGCATGTACTTAACTTCGCGTGGGGTCCAAGATTATAATATTCAGGAATATTCGTACACCGCCAGAAGATGCGGCGTAACTCCATGATTAGATGCGGCGCATGTCCTCTTGTATCTTGGATCGTATCTGGTGATATCTTGATAGAGATGCGGCGCATGTCATGAGTGAGATGCGGCGCATCTGGAGCAGATTAGTCTTGATCTTCTTCATTTCAGTAGACTCTTAACTTTATGCATGTTTTGCTCCATCATCAGTCCAAAATCGCTAAGTTTCACCAAATGCTTGTTTTTACCTGAGAATTACAAAAGTAAACGATTAAGTATCAATCCTCATACATAATATAGTAAAACAAGTCAAATTAATAGGATAAATGATAGTAATAAAATGTACTTATTTGAGTTCATCAGAGATTCAATGACACAATCTGAGTAGGATAGTGTACTCTGGGGAGATTTAAAGATTATATTTGAAGTATATCCTGAAGACAGAGTTTGGAATGAGCAGGCCAAAAGTACTAAAATGACTATGTGGAGATTGTATGAATCATGTGGAGTTCACAATATAGTTATGAGGGGAGGAGTTCAACTTTACCTGCTGGTGGAAAAGGATTATCCTCTGGCTAAGACTACACTTGATATGATGGTAAATGGAACTATTAAACTTCACATTGATCATTGGAGTCAAATGGTTGTTGATCTTCTCAGAAAAATGCAAAGACAACTGTATGGGGTAGATTATAAGAGAAAGATGAAGTAAGTGTTTAGAAGCATCCTCCTGGTGAAGGTTAAAGCTTAAAAGAAACTTGATTATTAATGCAAATAATGTTCTAAAAACGTTATTTCTATCTTTCGATAACTTCACATTTTGAGGATGACAAAATATGAAAACACGTTACGTTAAAATTAACGTAAACAAGTTTTTAATCGGAAGATCCCGTTTCTACACAAATCACTCTAGAACAAATTTACAACTTAACTAATGATCAAAGAAGTGAATTTGAGTTTTAGACATCACATTTTTATTTGTCAAAACATTTCTTTCAAAAATATACTTTACAAATTATTTTTGAATAATTAAGAAATGTTTTAATGGAAAAATAAGTTTAAAATACATAACAGCTATTTTCCCCCCAAAATCAGCTCCAAACTTCCCCAAATAAGTTTTCACCAGAAAAGACAAAAAATGGAGCGTCTTTGTCTGACACGGCTCCACGGTTCCACTAAATTTAGTGGAGCCGTGGGTGATTTAGTGGAGCCGTCCCTCTATAACGGCCAGATTTTTTCTGCCTATAAATACCAGCCCTGTTCACAGTTCTTGGGCATCCTTTTTCACAGAAAACTTTCTGAGTGATCCAATCATCCATTCAAGTGATCCTCTTCATTCCTCTTCAATAGCAAGAGAAGAACACAAAGTATCCAAGTAGATACAAAGTGTTGTCATTCCTCTTCAAGTGCAAGAGAAGAACTCAAGGTATCCAAGAAGATACAAGAGTTGTAGTTTTAGTTAGGGGTCTTGTAACATTTGTTACACACTTGTTGTATCATAGCATACATCAAGATCATTTTCTTTTGTGAGAGAGTGAGTGAAGATCATTGTGATCTTATAAGAGTTATTGATTATCTCTTGAAGCCATTGGGCTAGTGTGATTGATCAAGTTGATCAAAGGTAGATAGAATAGGTTGAGTGAAGTGAGAGTTGATCATTGTGATCGTGATGAGATCTTGGAGATCTCTTAAAGCCATTGGGCTTGTGTGATTGATCAAGTGGATCATAGGTAGATCGGGTAAATCAAGTCTTGTATGAAGTAGTAAAGGATCAAGTGGATCGTGGTATATTGGTGCTAGCTAAGATTAGCACTCGACATCTAGCTTAGTGTCAGAAGTAGGATAAGTGACGTGTACGGTTTTCTCCGCCTAAAGGGATGTTGTTGACATAGTGTTTGAAACTCTCGAGTGTGGTACTCGGGGAGTGGAGTAAGGCGAAGAAGAGCTTCGTAGCCGAACCATAATAAATCCTTTGTCCCGGTTTGATCTTTCCATCTCTTCTCTTTACTTTTATTTCTTATATTAGTTAGTTTAGTGTAGTGTTCATATTGGTGTTGATTGGTTACACATAAGAATCGAATCAAAGGTTTCCAATAGTAAAGTTTTTAAGAAGAATTAAAAGAACTTAAAAACCGGTAAAACTATTCAACCCTCCCTTCTAGTGTAACACCCCCGATTTTGATATTCGCAGCGGAAATATAAGTTGGGGTGCTACTTCATAGTTCACAGTCATGATGATAGAAAACGACTCGATAAGAGACGTTTTAAATAATTTGTTATCATTCATTTATTAAAATCAGAGTTTACATGTAGAGGTCCCAGCAGGAGGTTTCGAAATACGTTATAAATGATATATTATTCATTTGAAAGATAACAAAACGGACACTCTTTTAAAAGAAAGTCCACCGCCACTCCGTGCCAAATTGTACTTCCAGTTACCTGAGATAAACATGCTAAAAAGTCAACACAAAGGTTGAGTGAATCCATAGCGTTTAACGTTAAATCATTTTGAACACAAGTCAGATAGAAAGTAAATCAGTTATATCGCAGTTTATTATATATTGCTCTAAGTCTCATGAATCGCAAGGCGTTAACACGATGGACATCATAGTTATAAGCTATGACGTAAATCACCACATAATTAAATGTAGCGATTATGCCCTCGAGTAGGAGTCTGCCTGAACTCTTTATTAAACGTTTTCAAAAAAAATGCATTGGGTTACTTATCCAGCAATACAACGGGATTGTCAATCCAATAGATCTATTCATAATATTCGTGCTCACCCAAAAGTGATTAATGGTTCATGACAAAGGGTATTTAAATAGGCAATAGTTAAACTTATGCAATATAAATCAGGAAAGCATACGGAAAATACTTGTGTTCGGTTTAGTAGCATGTATCTCCCCACATATTTAGAAAAACGTATATAAAAAGTGGGACTATGAACTCACCTGAGTAGTCTGGATAAAAATCAAAATGAAAGAAAGTTGATAAACATCTCCGGACAAAAACCTGGGTTGTAATGTCAATATTTAGTAATCATTTCTGATGTTTACATGTTCTTTTGTTCATTTCGTTTCGTTGTTTGGTTGTTTGTTCCTTGGTTATATCTTTTGTTTATTTGTGCGTCAAGAAAATAATGTATTACGATTATTAGGTCGGAAAATAAAAGTAGAAATAATAAAATTATTAGTTAGGAAAAATTATACTTTAATCCCTAAGGTTTGGTCAAATGACAGTTTACACCCTGGACTTTAGAAAATGACAGTTTCTACCTTTAAGTTTCAAAAATGACATTTTCTACCCACCGTATTTGTTATTATCAAAAAATAACCCTTAATAATTTTCAAAAATCAGCCTTTAAAAACTCTTAATTAGTTTAAAAATAAAACACATAAAATATGTGAATGGCTAGAGTTTTGAGATCGATTATCTTAACGAATAATTGATTATTTTACGGGCTCTCAGTTCCTATGTATAGTTGGCCAGGTTGTCCTTAATCATGCCAAATTTCGTAATTTATGAAGCTAGTTTGATGGACGAAAAAAATTTCAAAAGTTGGGTGAGTGAATCGTGTTTTAAGTAAAATCTGGAAAAGTGGTTTTAAGGCTAGCGAGGGAAGATCTTTGGATCTCAATAACTTTTTACTCGCTCGACCAATTTACTTGTTTCTTTTTCCTAAACAAAGATGGCTGGTTCGTCTTTGAATATACTAAGTTTTGTAATTTTTAAATTCATTTGATGGTCTAAAAGTATCACCAAAGTCGACTAGTTTGAACATGTTTGAATAAAATATGGAAAATAGTTTTTACAACTAGCGATGGGAAGAACTTTGAGGGTTATTAACTTTTGACTCGATTCACTATTTTACTTAATTCTTTCTTCTAAATAGAGTTTGTTGGGTCATATTTATTATGGCAAAAAGTTGGAATTTTTAGACATAATCTAAGGGTAGAAAATATGGTTCAAAGTTGGGCTACTGGTCAATAGTTTTTGGAAAAATAAGAACTGAAAATATAAGTTTTATACTAACGGTTTTGGACAGATTTCAAGACTTAATATCTTCTAGTTCACTTAACCGTTTTTGATGATTCTTTTTCCTAATTAAAGGTAGCTAGGTGAACTATATTTATTCCAAAAATTAGATTTTTGTAAGGTTGTTTGGTGGTCGTTGATGCGTGCGATGTGTCGTTGCGGTTTAGCAGTATTAATGCCTACTCAAGTTTTAAATTTATATTTAGCCGACTTATCAATAACACACACACTTAACGAGCAGTGTACCCGGTCAGTATGAAGATAATGGTAAGTAGAGTGTCGATCACTAAGAGTGGAACGTATTATCTAGTTATTCTAATCAGTATTTTAATAAATTAAGTTAGCTATACAACCTATTCTAACGCAAGGGGGTCAGTTTGAGAGACTGGCACGATTTGGTTGCAATTAAATAATAAACTAAACCAATAGGCACGAATCAGCGAATAGCACACACGTACACAGATAAATACTCGAGACAATAAGAAGGCTGTCCTGATAGATAAGTAGTTTGTCACTTGTTTTATTGCTAGTTTTATATGAAGTGTATAGTTCGATGCAACGCACCGAGATTAAGTTCTTTCTCGTTGGTTCTAATCTTATCGGCGAGTAAACCCTTAATGATTACTTATGACTATCCTATTTATCTTTCTTCCTACTTTTCTACAGACCATAGAATGCATAGGCGATCTAATAAACAGGCGAGGGCAGAGGCATGGCGACCCGATCAACGCTCAGCTAGACACAGAGGTTATCAATGCACTAATAAAAGTTACCAAAGACATCAACATATAAACTTTAATTAATGAGAAAGCAGTTTTAAGGGAGTGCAATCTTTCTGTTGTCACATTACACAAGCCACCAATCTTGATGAATTAAAGTTTACTAACACAATAAAACAAAACTACTTAATGAATTAAACACATGCAGCACCTTCTTACAGCTCTTGTATCTTCGTTTGGGTGTGTCTTGTGCTGCCTTAATCGACTGAATTCGTCCTAGGTTTCTGTACTTCGGCCTTCTGTGTGTTGACTAAAAGCTTCGAAATTCGTCTGGTCTTGGGGTATTTATAGTTTCTGTCTGAGGGTAAGATGCGGCGCATCTAGTAAGTAGATGCGGCGCATTGACTTAACTTCGCGTGGGGTCCAAGATTATAATATTCAGGAATATTCGTACACCGCCAGAAGATGCGGCGTAACTCCATAATTAGATGCGGCGCATGTCCTCTTGTATCTTGGATCGTATCTGGTGAAATATTGATAGTGATGCGCCGTATGTAATAAGCAAGATGCGGCGCATCTGGAGCAGAATAGTCTTGATCTTGTGCATTTCAGCAGACTCTTAACTTCTTGCATGTTTTGCTCCATAATTAGTCCAAAATCGCCAAGTTTCACCAAATGCTTGTTTTTACCTGAGAATTACAAAAGTAAACGATTAAGTATCAATCCTCATACGTAATATAATAAAACAAGTCAAATAATTAGGATAAATGATAGTAATAAAATGTACTTATTTGAGTTCATCAACTATCCCCCCACTTGAACTTTACTTGTCCCCAAGTAAACCTTAGAATTAATCTTATGAAAATATATCCCAAAAGATATTAGGATTTATTTTTATATTTAAGCATGTATTCGTTTTTGCCATAATCACACAACTAAACACTTAACGAATTAGAAGTTAAATAAAATAATTTGATAAAAGCAAATCTAATCGTTTAACTGTCCAGTCGTGACGAATATTCTATCATAAGCTTGGCAAGTATACACATCTCCCCCACTAAAGCCAAGGAATAACAAGTCTAAAGCGGTAAAAAGGGTTTTGAGGTTTAAGGGTTAATTACTCTTCTTAATCACTATCGATCTCAAATTCCAGAAAAGGCGACAAAATCACAAATACATGATCGAATCCACGAACACGATACTTGCAATTGCTCAAATCCTTAACTCGAATAGGCTAAAGATAGGTCCAAACTTCACCAATAATAATATATCAAAAAGGGCGACAAAATCATAAATACATAGCCGAATCCACGACTACGATACTTAAGATTGCTCAAATCCCTATTCTCAATAAATCAAAGGTTTGGTTGGATAAAGAATAATACAGGGTATGGATAATATTTGGGATATAAATTGGTGTAAAAATGAAAATAAACGAAACAAATAAATTAAAATCCTAAGTGTGGTTAATCACCATCCCAACCATCCCATGAATAAGACTCATATCATAGAATAACTCACGCTTTAACACTTGAAACACACGCTTTAGGTAGACACGAATTATACTCAACAAGATCTTAATCAAAGAATAAACCTTAGTTGGCGTTCCCATAACTGCCAACTCCCATTCAATCCATAGATATAGTACAACAATTAGTGGTGATATCGACCACTTAATACAAAACTTTACATAAGTTGGTTTAAATCAAACATCCAACTCTTCTTTTTTCTTTTTCTTTTCTAATTTTTTCGATTTTTATTTTTTTTATTTTTTTATTTTATTTTTATTTATTTTTTTTTTTAAATAAACATAAACATAGATGTGTAAAATTTCACCACATCACTATAATGATAATTCTGGATAATTTTTCCATACTTTTCATGACTTCAGAAATAACGGTAATAGTGAAAGTAGTAAACACACAAAAAATAAACTCAAAGATATACAATATTTACTTTCACTCCAATTGCATTGTGCAATTTCCCGACCTAACCATAGATAATGAATTACACACGCGAACACAGGTAATGTAAGGAAACACACACTGCCTATAGCAATTAACCAACCACGGATTTTAATCTACAGGGTAGGCTAAGGTGTAAGGGTGTAACGAAACATTTTAACAAAGGTGTAAGAAACGAAAGGAATGGCTCTGGTGTTTTTTCTAGGGGTATCTTACTCTAAAAGTGAGAGTAACAAAAGGGTTTATACGGGGGTTAACTAACCAGTGTAGTTAGCTAATAACACAAAACATATAATAGGCTATTTGGGTGTAATCCTAGAAATTTTACCAATTTAGACAAGTCATTCCAATTATATAAATAATACTTATTATGGTGGTCTCGAATAGTATACAAGCCAAGTTCTAAAGTTTACAAGTCACCGGCACACTCATAGATTTGTGAGTTTTGAAAAATCACAATTTTTGAAAATAACGTCATGTGTGCAGCTATGCAACTTAGACTTTAAACAAAAACATGCTAAAAAATTTAAATTTTGATATATTAAGCACATTTTAAGCATATTTTGAAAAGTTTAGGACAAGTAAGTGTTAAGTGTTCTAATTCTCCAATCCCCCCACTTAAGTTAAACAACGTCCTCGTTGTTTGTATCAAAGGTTAAAAACTGGAAAATAAAAGATTTAGAACAGAAAAACTCCCCTGAGATTTGATCGGTATGATCCTCCATTTGTATAAGAGCAAAAATCATCTTTCTTGTGGATTAGAACGTTTAAGCTTCATAATTGATGTATCCACAGGAAATGCAAGAATCTATAATACCACCAAGGCTTTAAAACACACCTAAGTTAAGAAAGGTTCAAACTTGCATAATACATTAGTAGTTAGGTAAAAATAAAACATAAAAATAAAAATGAAAATCATCAGGTCAGTCGATGCGCCGTATCTTATGGAAGAAGATACGCCGTATCGAGCCTGGAATAAATACGGATCAGAATAGAAGATGCGTCGCATCCTTAACCAGGGATGCGCCGCATTAAAATAAACTGATAAAAAGTTTTAAACTCGAAAATAAAAAATGCAAAAAAATAAAGATATGACCATTTGCAGGAGATGCGTCGCATCTCAGAATTGAGATGCACCGTATCCTCTGCGGCCTGACTGACTCGACACAAAAACAGAATAATAAAAAGATAAATCCGGGTTGTCTCCCGGTAAGCACTTGTCTTTATTCCAGAGTCTTCAAGTTAGACTCACGTTCAGCTCATCATTTAGTCCTTATCACGGTCCATCCTTCTTCGTTCATCCGAAAGATGTTCCCGTATAGCTTTGCGACGTTTTCTTCCGTTCGACTTAATCTAGTATAACTCTTGGTCTTCGTCGCAACATATTCTTCATCTGGTCCCAAAGAGTATTTGATGATTTTAAAATTTTCAGGTATTTAGCATATTTTGGCATTTGCACTAGGGCTTCCATAAATGGTATGCTTAGCTGCAGCTGCTTGAGATTTTACAGGAATTTCTTTTGATAGGCATCTTCTTTCTCTTTCCTTACCCTATGTGGGAAAGGTAGTGTTGATCGTTTAGGCTCAACAGAAGGTTCTTCTCTGATTACAGGTTCCGGATCAGTCTCTTTTGGTTGCTCTTGCTCAGGTGATAAAGATTCAGGGGAAATCTTGTTTGTACCGTCATCCTCGGGTGTCTCTCCGATCTGAAAGGTCGACTTTCCGCCTCTAGTTGTAATCCCTTTCAAGTCTTGCTTTACCAAAAGAACCCTATTAAGCACCGTTGACAATTGGTGCACTTCAATTGCCAATCCATAAATCATGTTGTTTTGTTCCTTTAGTAAAAGCTCATGACTGCCTTTGAATTCATTAATAAAGCTTCTTGCTTCATGATGTTCTTTTTCATTGGCTTGAGCGATTTGTAGTGCAAACTCTTCCATGGTAAGATTTCTTTGGGGTCTTCCGAACAAGTTGGGGAAAATATCGAACATTGTTCCTGAAAATTAAAGAGAGGTAGATTTCAAAGTAAAAGTTTCCAGGTATAAAGGTCAGAGTATTTTCCGCTCGGAGATAAGAAAAATAAAAGTTGCTGATATCTGCAGACGATGCGCCGTATCCAAAAAGTTGGATACGCCGTATCTTATAATCGTTAAAATTAAATCAGACTTTTATACAGAAAATAGATACGCCGCTTAGAAATTCGAATGCGCCGTATCAATTTTAATAATCAAAAATCGATATTTATTTAAAATTAAATGCGTCGTATTAACAAAAGTTAATGCGCCGTATCTTCGTTACATTTCAAAATATAAGATTTTTGATTCAGAAGATACGCCGTATCGATAAAAATCGATACGCCGTATCTGTTTAATAATTCGAAATCTGTTTTTAATTAAAATAATAGATACGCCGTATCTGCTAAAGCAGATGCGTCGTATGGCGTTAACGTTTAGAAATTTTTTTTTATCAAAAACAGATACGCCGTATCTTGGGGAAAAGATGCGTCGTATCGAATTATTTAAACGCGTTGTATTTTTTTAAAAATTAAACGCAATACGCCGTATCTGAGAAATCAGATGCGCCGTATCGTTTGATTTAGCTCAGTACAACGATAGCAGAACACAAAAATACGAAAAATTAAAAACAAATAAAACACACGAAAATAAACACAAATAAAAGCAAACAAATAACACACAAAAACAGAAAATATGCAAAATAGTACAATGAATGCAAATTAATCTAATACACAACAAAATTAGCGGTTAGATTAAAAAAATTAAAAAACTAATTAAAATACTAATCAAATTAACAGATAATAACAATTCAATCCCCGGCAACGGCGCCAAAAACTTGATGCGTGCGATGTGTCGTTGCGGTTTAGCAGTATTAATGCCTACTCAAGTTTTAAATTTATATTTAGCCGACTTATCAATAACACACACACTTAACGAGCAGTGTACCCGGTCAGTATGAATATAATGGTAAGTAGAGTGTCGATCACTAAGAGTGGAACGTATTATCTAGTTATTCTAATCAGTATTTTAATAAATTAAGTTAGCTATACAACCTATTCTAACGCAAGGGGGTCAGTCTGAGAGACTGGCACGATTTGGTTGCAATTAAATAATAAACTAAACCAATAGGCACGAATCAGCGAATAGCACACACGTACACAGATAAATACTCGAGACAATAAGAAGGCTGTCCTGATAGATAAGTAGTTTGTCACTTGTTTTATTGCTAGTTTTATATGAAGTGTATAGTTCGATGCAACGCACCGAGATTAAGTCCTTTCTCGTTGGTTCTAATCTTATCGGCGAGTAAACCCTTAATGATTACTTATGACTATCCTATTTATCTTTCTTCCTACTTTTCTACAGACCATAGAATGCATAGGCGATCTAATAAAAAGGCGAGGGAAGAGGCATGGCGACCCGATCAACGCTCAGCTAGACACAGAGGTTATCAATGCACTAATAAACGTCACCAAAGACATCAACATATAAACTTTAATTAATGAGAAATCAGTTTTTAGGGAGTGCAATCTTTCCATTGTCACATTACACAAGCCACCAATCTTGATGAATTAAAGTTTACTAACACAATAAAACAAAACTACTTAATGAATTAAACACATGCAGCACCTTCTTACAGCTCTTGTATCTTCGTTTGGGTGTGTCTTGTGCTGCCTTAATCGACTGAATTCGTCCTAGGTTTCTGTACTTCGGCCTTCTGTGTGTTGACTAAAAGCTTCGGAATTCGTCTGGTCTTGGGGTATTTATAGTTTCTGTCTGAGGGTAAGATGCGGCGCATCTAGTAAGTAGATGCGGCGCATTGACTTAACTTCGCGTGGGGTCCAAGATTATAATATTCAGGAATATTCGTACACCGCCAGAAGATGCGGCGTAACTCCATAATTAGATGCGGCGCATGTCCTCTTGTATCTTGGATCGTATCTGGTGAAATATTGATAGTGATTCGCCGTATGTAATAAGCAAGATGCGGCGCATCTGGAGCAGAATAGTCTTGATCTTGTGCATGTCAGTAGACTTTTAACTTCTTGCACGTTTTGCTCCATTATTAGTCCATAATCGCTAAGTTTCACCAAATGCTTGTTTTTACCTGAGAATTACAAAAGTAAACGATTAAGTATCAATCCTCATACATAATATAGTAAAACAAGTCAAATTAATAGGATAAATGATAGTAATAAAATGTACTTATTTGAGTTCATCAGTCGTTTAATAGGTCACAAGTGGGTGTTGGAGCAGTTTTTCTGCTCGATATGAAGCATAAAAACAAACCCGATTAGGTTTTATGTTTTAAAATCATTTGTAACTAACTTTTTATGTATAATATCATTATATTAGATATGTTTTATCATGTTTTAGTAATCACTGATTTGTTTTAACAAAAATTCGAACACATGAGGTATGTTGATTATTTTGATCGAGCAGAGAAGAAACAAAGAAAAGAAATACTTAAGGTTTCTGATTATGCTTGTTATTATAGGTTGCATGTTATTACTTTTAAATAATATAAAGTAAGTAAAACTGAAAAATAGAGTTAAGTGACTTACTTAGGTTTTGGGTTCGAGTAGGGTTTTTCACTAGTCAAATGGACTTGATTCGAGACACTAGAGATGCACCTAATCCTTGGGCTTCGAATGAGGTTTTATGAGAGTGTTTGTGAGTGAGTTTGATTAGGAATAAACGAGTTGTGGCTGTGTTTGTTTAGAGTGTCGAATGGTTTGTGTAGAAAGGGAACTAGGACTCGATATTTATAGTGAATGAAACTTAGGGTTTCTAGAGTGGTGTAAGGGGACAAAGGTTGATAAAAATCTATCAACGGCGCCACTTGGGCGTAGGAGGGGGAATGGTTGAGGTGTTCTCTTCCTCACCATGGGTTTTATCCATAATTGTGAACCTAATGTTCTTATTTTTGGGACAAGAAGGTGTGTAGATTGAAGAAGGCTGCCGTGTGGGTGCTCTTAGGGTTAAGGAACATTAAAAGGTGATAGGGATTGGTTTATGTTAGTCGAATTCTAACTAGGAAGTAACTAGAGTTCGTATGGTGCATAAGGGTGTGGTACTTCGTGCTTAGGTGAGTGTATCCTAGGGTTTTAGTGAGTAACTAACTTAGTTCATAGGGTTTAGTTAATTACTTATGTTAAAAATTATTTTTGAAATATATATGTACAACTTAATATATATTGAATTTTATATAATTAGAAAAAAATTTGATTTGTGCATTTAGATGTTGTACTATGAGCTTAGGAAGGTTGTACTCAAGCTTAGAAATTAAGAAAAATATACTTTTAAGGTTTCCTTAATTTATTAACTTTTTAGGCAATTTTTATTATACTTTAAATACATATAAATGGGATTTTTAAGTTTCATGCATTAAAGAGTTGTACCTTGGGTTTTATGGACTGGTATAATTATTTATTAAGTTTACATATTTATTAGAAAAAATAAATATATGAGATAGACTTTTAAATAAATAATTTTTAAAGTTATACATATATAAATAATAATAAATGAGTTTTATGCATAAAAGACTTGTACTCTAGCTTAAATAACTTGTAAACTTAATATTTTGTAAAAATATTCTAGAAATAAATTAGGGTTTGTGAAATGAATACATAAAATCATAATTTTATGGAATTAGGGTTTTATCGGGAGCTGAAATAGAATTAGGGTTTCTGGTGTTTTAATGACTTGTACATTAACTCAGATAAGTTGTACTTTTATGTTCTGAGGTTTAGTTATTCATATTTGGTGTTGTGATAAATTTTAGGGTTTCCTAGAAACTTTATTTAGATAATGAATGTTTTGCTTATACGTTCGTTAAGGATTTATTGTAAAATGGTAAATGGTATTCTGTAACATTCTCATGTAAATATGTTTATGAAATAAACATTAGATTCATTAGGCAGGTCTGTGTGGGAGCACATTTATCCGGGATGTGAGTTACGTCACATAAGATAGGAGATACAATCAAATAAAAAAAATTTATACGTGAAAAAAGGATAATTATTCTGATTGCTAGATTATTATAACGTGAGATTTTCACAGTGGTTACATATAGTTTTCCACAATTGGTATCAGAGCCAGGTTAGTCAAGATTTTAAAGTAAATTGTATTTTAAAACTTGAATCGATCAATGGATTCCGACAAATATCTAGAAGGGCAATCTATGCAAAGACCACCACTTTTCGAAACCGATTGTTTTATCTATTGGAAAACAAGATTCGAAACGTATGTGAAATCAAAAGACATTGATCTTTGGCATGTTATTACCGAGGGTGACTTTCAAATGAATACGGAAACTAAAAAGGATGAAATAGTTTCTTATGATAAACAAAGTGATGAACTTAAAAGAAAATTAGCCAAAAATAATGAGGCTAAATTGATGATTTACAATGCTTTGCCTAAAAAGGAATTTGAAAGAAATTTCATGTGTAATACGGCAAAAGATATTTGAAAAACTTTGTTAGTCACTCACCAAGGTAATAACCAAGTCAAAGAGAACAAGATAGATCTTCTTGTTCAACAATATGAACAATTTTCCATTTCGGAAGATGAGTCAATAGATAATGCTTTTGCTAGATTTAATACTATTATCACTAGTCTTAAAGCTCTTGATGAAGGTTACTCTAGCAAGAATTATGTTAGGAAGTTTCTTAGGGCTCTACATCCTAAATGGAGAGCAAAGGTCACCGCCATTGAAGAGTCAAAGGACTTGGCGACATTGTCACTCGATGAACTAATAGGAAACCTGATAGTTCACGAGATGATAATCAAGAAGGACTCTGATATAGTCAAAGGCAAAAGCGAGAGAGTTAGATCTCTAGCTTTGAAAGCCAAGATGGAGTCTAGTGATGAGGAATGTTCGAGTTCCGATAGTGAAGATGAAGAATATGCGTTAGCGGTTAGGGACTTTAAAAAGTTCTTTAGGAGAAGAGGTAGGTTCGTTAGGCAACCTCGTGATGAAAAGAAGACATCACAAAAGAACCGAGTTGAAAAGAAAGGGACAAGTGATAGGAAATGCTTTAGATGCGGAGATCCTAATCACCTCATAGGAGAATGTCCCAAACCACCGAAAACCAACAACTAACGAGCTTTCATAGGAGGCTCTTGGAGTGATAGCGGTGAAGAAGAAGAGAAGAAGCCCAACGATGAAACATGCCTAATGGCTCAAGCTTCTAATGAGCTACATTCCAACTCTTCTTATTATAGTGATGATAACTCGTCAATAGATGATAATAGATTGCATGACGAGTATAATAAATTATGCGAGGTTAGTTCTAAAATTTTGGGTAGAAACAGAAAACTAAAATTAAAAATGCAAGAACTTGAATTGCTAATTTTAGAAATAAAGGATCAAGTCAAAAGACTTGAGAAAAATAAAGAAGTAGACTTAGGATGTGGGTCATGCATAAGTCTTCAAGTAGAAAATGAGAAACTCAAAGAAAATGCTTTAAAAATCATTAAGTTCGAAGAAGGAACAAAAGTACTTAATGATATGCTTGAAAACATTAGATATAATGAACATGACCGTGCGGGCTTAGGATTTGACCCAAATCAAGCTTCAACAAGTAGTACTAAACAAGTAAAATTTGTAAAGCCTGAAGTGTCTGAGTCTGAAGGAGACGACACCACTAAAGGTACGGACGGTACCATTAAATTTAATGGTACCATGGTACCGTCTGGTGCTGAAGTCAGATCAGGGTCAATTTTGAAAAATAACTTAAGTCCTAAACCAAGTCACACAGTTGTAAATGGTACTAAAGTACCTATTGCTAACATAGAGGAAGTCAAAAGCTATTACAACCCCTTGTCAACTCCCGGACATGGATTTGTAAAGCCCGACACTAGGTCAAAGACTCCTCCACCTAGAAAAACTAATTCTCCCAAACCTCGGTCAAGAACTCCTCTACCGAGAGGTAACTTTAGAAGACAAAGTTATCCAAGTAACTTCCCCGTAACTTGGAATGACAGTCAATCACAAGGTTACTTACCATGGGAAATGTGTCCTCCATTCTCACATCCTAAACAATTGCAACAAATGCGTAGGATGTTTGCCACTAACAACTTTGGACCCATGAGATATTAGGGACCAAATGTTTGAGCTTCTGTTTTGCTAGATAAACATGGTTGTAAATAAACAGAAAGTCAAACAAATAGAGTGTTATTAGTGATTACACTAATCTGGTGATGAAAAGTCAAGTCATGTGTCATATGCATAACTTTCAACAAAGGTAGACTAGTCTTCAAAGTTTTAAGGGCAGCACCTCAGGCTCAGGTACGCTTTCTTAAAACACCCTTTGATTGGTAGAAATGCTAAGCATGTAGCTTCGTTAGAATCTAACTTAGTAGGCACTATAACAAAGAAACGAAATTCATTTTCATCATGACTCAAATATTTTTCAAAGACTATTATGACAAACTCAACTTGTCCAGAAATGTACAATGATCGCTTAAAGATCATGCGTGACAAGTTTGAGATGAGTAATGATGAGTGAATCAAGTTTCTTCCCTAGCCCGTATATAATACTACTTGAAGAAAGTATTCTCATAAACCTAAGTATACTATATATGTATAAGATACTCAGCTTAGAAAAATCTTAATTCATTTTAACGCCCATATCCGCAAAAACGAATCTCACAAGAGACGATGAAGGTGAGTGCGCGGATAGTACTAGGTTAAGGGCATGATAGGTAATTTAACTTACCTAACGGCATGTAGGCCCATTATCATGTCTAGTATCTGGCTTTGTGCCCACTTGTAAGAAGGATCCCAAAACTTCTTACCTTAAAGTGTTTGATGTATCTTCCGATGCATTAAAGGCACTATACACTTGAGATTATGAGATCTCAAGGAGATTGGTGTAGAAATTGTTGTCTATACCAACTCTGATAATGCGGGAGATAATGTGGATTGATAAAGAGAGAGTGATGTTTGTACCCTCATAGGTTGTTGTCAAACTTCTTGGTTCTCCAAGAAACAAACTACTCTTGCTATCTCCACGACCGAAGCCGAATACGTAAGCGCCGAAAAGGCATGACAACAAGCACTATGGATGAGACAACCTCTAATCAAATGAGACGTCCATCTCAACAACATTCCTGTGAAGAGTAACAGCCAAGATGCAAATAGACTTGACCGAGAACCCCGTGGATTGCTCATGTACGAAGTCTATCGAAGTACGTCAATTCCTCCGTCACGATAATGTCAAAAGAGAAATCTTTTCTTGGAAAAGCTTCCCTTAAAGGACAACATCGTTGATATTCTAACCAATACGTTCTCCACACCCCTCTTATGACTATTTGAATATTTCTTCGGAAATATTGAAGTCATCTCTCAAATCCCATCTCATGACTTTCTAAATGTTTCATTGGAAATATTGAAGTCATTTCTCACGTCTCATCTTATGACTCTTTAAGTCATCCTTCTCATCCCACTCATGACTATTTCAATATTTCAGTGGAAATATTAAAGTCATCCCTTATGTCCTATCTCGTGACTCGCTCAATATTTCACTTGAAATATTAAGTCACTCTTCCCATCCTTCCAATGACCACTCAAATATTAACTTAAAATTCGTTTTTCCTTCCTTTCCCTCAGTACACCCATTCAAAACAAATACACCAACTTCCTACTGCTATCAAAAACCGAACCCAACACCAAAATCCAATTACACTCTTGCAAATCAAGATCGAGGCATTGCAATCAAACAATCCTAATCACTACAACACAAATTGTAAGTTAATTATCTTTAATTTCTTTTCAATTTGAGTCTAAGGTTTGTTCTTATACATAAAATCGAATTGGGGGTTTTCAATTTTTGTTGAATTTTCATGCAATTAGAACTAGGATTAGACAATGTAGTACTTACATGATTCCCTAAACCTAGGATTTTTATAAACCCACTCATATTGCATAACCTAGTCCGAATTTAACCATTTAAATCGGATTAAGATTGATTAATTGTGGAGGAATCATGTCTAGGATGATTAAAATTGGATTAGGAATAATTAACATTGAGGCTTTTTCAATTTTAAAATTTTTGGCGCCACGTTGAGGCGTTTGCCAAACACCCCAATTCCATCATTTTTGAAAAAGGACACGTATCTAGGATCATGAAACCTTTTTCATACATTGTTGATGCATACTAAAAACGATTTTGCATGCATACATGATCTCTCAAATATGGATCGAATTACATAACTAATCTGTATTCTTCGACATATTTGCTTGAGCAAAATTAAAGTTAGGAGCGTTTGGGTAATCTCATTAGGTTTATTTTTAGAGTCGAGATCACTGCACCTCCACATTGTTTGCATTTAGGCACACACACACATTGAAAATGTGATCACCAAATTGCAACAAGTTAACATGTACAAAATTATACTTTTGTAGGTAACGATGCCTCGTAATGATTATCAAGATACCAAACCTTACATTCCCTGTCTATTAGACGATCCAACCATCCCCGATGAGCAAAAATCTTATCTTGCTAAAGTCCAAGATCGATATATACACGAAGGTCGTGTAGTCGATGCTCATTTCTTTCTCTTGGACAACATCCAAGCTTGCTTCCCTACTATCGACTTTGATTGTTTATACAAAATAAACGATCAAATTTGTCCTCGTTTTGTCCTCGAGTTTTATAGTCGAGTCCGTACCTTCAATGACCTTGAGGGTAATGTCTTCCTTGATTTTTGGATCCAAAACCAAAACATCATTCTTTCCATCTCCGAGCTTGGTGACATTCTCGGTGTTCCTTCGTATGGTCAGTGTGCATACACTGAAGACCATTCCCTTGAGTCACTTTTCTATAATCTTGAAAATCAAGGTGCTTATCGTACCGAAATCCCCAATCTTGAAGCTATCAAACAAGTCATTCAAACTCCTCGAGTCGCCAACACGTATAAAAAACGTGATGGTTCCATTGTCCATCTTGACCCAAACAAAATCTACCTCAAAGAACTCCTTCCCGACATAAGAAGTTGGGAACTTCTTCTATGTGAGAACGTGTTGAGCCTTGCGGACAACCGTGATCACGTTTCGGCGAGTCTCACCCACATGCTTTATTGTCTTAGTATCGAGGAACCATATAACCTCGCATACTACATGGCCAAAAGGATGGCCAACATTCATAGTCGTTCCGATAAGCTCATGCCATACGGCATGTTGCTTACTCGTCTCTTCACGTGGGTCATGGAAAATTTCCCACATCTTAATAATGTTGGCTATGTCCTAGTCAATCCCGTCATGAAACCCCTTGGTGGACCACAACGTCGCACAAAGCAACGTAAGGACAAAGGGTCCAAACGTGGTCGTAAATCCACTTCCGATATTCCTCTTTCGTCTTCCTCCTTCGGTCATGGTTCGTCATCCCAACCTATGGATGAGGATGATGATGAGGTGAACGAAGAAGGAACATCTCGTCCTCATACTCCCTCTCCCGACACCTTCTTTTGCAACCTTGACACGTCATCGTTCGCACAAACCACCGACCTTCCCTTCAACCAAACCAACTTAACTTCGGTGATGAGAAGGCAAACAACCATGTACAATCGACAAGTGTCGATGCATGAACAAAAAATCGGGGGGTTCAAGTCCATTGGCAAGGCAATCAAAGGGCTCGGGAACAGGATAAAGAAGTTGGGGAAGAGAAGAGATTAGATAAGACTAACTTAAGTAGTACTACTAACTTAAGTATTATTAAGCTATTATCAATGGGGTCATGGAAATGTCCATCTAACATTAACAAGTTTAAATTGTCTTAACAATTTTTACTTGACATTGGTTACTTTAATTAGCTAATCAATCTTTATGTTTTATTATGAGCTTTGTCTAGTTCATACATTTTCTTTTATTTTATTACATGCACTAGATGATAAAATTGCCTAGAATGATGCATGCTTAATAGTTGTCTAAACTTAGAAGATCACATGATAATTTTTAGTTGCTAGTTTAGACTAGTGTTAGGAAATTTATGTGATTATTCCTTAGTAGATTGAGGCTTTGGGATTTACTGAAAATAGTCCACCCAGAATTACCCATTTTAGGCAGCCTAGAACCTGCAGAACTGGAAAAAGAGTCAACTGCAGGCCACGGCTCCACTAAATAGGGCACGGCTCCACTAAATTTAGTGGTGCCATGATACCTTTAGTGGTACCGTGTCCTAGGAAGTCGAATTTAACTGTTCTTTTCCACTTTTTGACTCTCTTTTCCTGGAAATCTGCAAACACAACCTGATTCCAATACACCCAAATCCCCAAATTCACCATCCTATCCAACCTTGCATGTTTTGATTTGGCTATATAATCTAACATCATACATTGTTCATCCTCACCACTTCACAATCATCATACAATCCTCATATATTCAACAATGGCTACCACTTCCCACAAAGCTAAAAAGCTAAGATTTAACCTTAAACCAACCAATGAGACAATTCTTATTGATCAATGGATCAAGAATGTCCACACACCACAAGCCTCAACCAAACCTTCCAATGAAATGATTCTCATTGATCTAACTTTGGATGATGAAGAAAAAGCCCACACACCACAAACCTCAACCAAATCAACCTCCTCAATCTCTACACCCCAAGCTCCATCAAAGGCCAACTCAACAAGGTCAACATCATCATCCACCTCCACCACAAGAATCATGATGCGTGGTTTTGCGACCTTACAACAGGTTTTACCTCTCGAGGGATCTCAAGAGGCTTACAACCCCACCAGGTAGTGTACCTGACCGATGTAGTATAGTGTAGTGGTAAGTACGGGGGATTGATCGTTCTCCACAGGGAATAGTGTTCGTTAGGATTGAAAAACTACTCTAATAGGTCTAAGGGTGAGGGAAGATTCTTTTTTTATTTTTATAATTTTATGAAAGCAAGTAAAATCTCGGGTTTGAAAGAGTGGGCGGAATTAGTTGCTAGTCAACTAACCCAAATAACTACGAATGCAAATAAAATAAAATAACTGAAAATGAAAAGGTGGTAAAACTTATGTGGAGAGAAATGTGTTTACTTAGATTTCCTTACTCCCTAACTATCTTTTACCGGTTGATTAGTGTGTATTAATTGCGTGGATGACGGGTGTATTCCTTAATACCAATCGTGGGGTGGCGTACGTACTTCCCCAACTCTATGAACTCCTACTTCACTCCTATGTCGAGCCGGCTAAGAAGCTCCTAACATGGGATCACTAGAATTCGCTCATGCATTAAATACAACCATAAAAACCTTTAGTACGCATTGGTTCATGTTTCTTAAGACGTTCAAGCAAGTTACCGAATAGGAAGTTAGCCAGTTTTCTTAAGCCTAACATAGATGAACAATCATCCCATACAACTAATAACACACTAATAACCAATAATCAATAGCTAGGTTTCATTAGATCTAAGCAAACACAAGATAAATCTAGCCTAGCATGTTAAACAAAAGACAAGAACAAGATAGAATCAAACAACACATAGACATATTGAATGATTAATTGATAACTTATCTTCAATGTAACATGGAAGATCTCAAGGCAAAAAGCCTTGAAAAAGCTGCTAAAATCGTCTTAGGGTTTCCTCCCAAAAGGTTACACACCAAGTTCCACACTAATGACAAAAAATTTCAAAACTATATATAGAGATTAAGGTCTGACGGCGTCACGTTGTAGATCCTGACGCCGTCACCTCGCCGCTTTTAGGGTTCCCGGATGGCCTTCCTGACGCCGTCCCTCTTTAGACCTCCAAAATCCGCTCTGGCTTATCAAGGCTTGACGCCGTCAGATTAGTGCTTGACGCCGTCCCTCTTTAGCTTAAGCCGTGACGACCTTGATCACATTAAAGGGTGACGCCGTCAGATTTTTCATACAAAATTCTCTGGCTTATCATGAGTAAATTTCATATCCACCACTTTTGCCAAGCCATGACGCCGTCTGGGGAAATTTCTGACGCCGTCAAAGGTACTTTCCAGCATAATTTTGAGACTTAGTCGTTTTCTTCACTTTTATGCTCCAAAAACGTCCAAAATGCTTCCTTTTCCAGATTTCTTCTCAAAAGTACCTAAAATGACAAAAGGAACGATTTAGGGCAATATTTGATCAAATAAATATGATTTAGGGCTTAAATGACCCCTTAAAAGCGGTACACTTTTCGCTTCATCAAATACACTTACACTTGAGATTTGCTTGTCCTCAAGCAAATGCGCTTTTATTCTAATCAAAATACAAGTTAGGGGTCATTTAACGCTAATATAAAAGTAATTACAACAAATAGTCGTTCCACTTTAATCATAATAAGCACGGAGATTACAAACTAGCACCTCACAAGTAGTGTTTAGATACTCACATCTCTCAAGTGTCATCAAAATAAATCTCATAAATGAAAATGGATATTATCTCTCACTACCTGTCATAGCAAATAGATTACCATAGGCTTGGGAAAGGATCGAAAACCTCCTCCACTAGGCGTAAGCACCTAAGATAAACTATCAAATAGGGCTTTTACATGGGTTATAACGTTAGGTGTAGGGAAAAAGAAAACACGGTTTTGTTGGATAAAGGATATTTTACTGGTGGCGAGTTAAAGATCTTGATTAATTACATGTACTATACAATGTTGCTAAGCCAAGACTCGACTCAATCTTAAGCTAAAAACAAAATAACAAAAACATAAGATAAATATAAAATGAAACGGGATGGTAGTCCGTATGTTTTTTCTATTTTTCTTTTTCTCATTTTTTTTTTGTATTTTTCTTAATTTTTTTTTTTTTTTTTTTTTTTTTTTTGCATACACTTTTGCCCTACCATCCAAAATAATACATCATAGGGGCGTTGCATTCCCCTTACACTTGAACTTTTACATAACTTTACAAATAACTATTCTAATGACTCGAATTAAGATAATCAAAACACTTTGAGTACTTTTTCAAAACATTTAGCACATATGGGGGTAATAAATGATGTTCTTCCCCATTACTCCATTACACTAGTTCTTTACCCATGAGTCCCAATCGTCCCAAAACAATATGTACAAGGATATGACTCGACTTAGCAACCATGTAATCAACTAGATAATTAACTTGGGTTTAAACAAATGTTGTAACAATAATGCACTAAAAATGAGTGCATACAAGGTAGGCTAAGGCGATTTGGGTGTACATTTTAGTGGGGTGTAACAAATTCTTCCTTTAAGTAAAATGCTTAAAGGTCGAAACGAAAAGATAGGCTCTGAGGGGTGTACTAGGGGTATCGTGTACTAAAAATGAGTACAACGCAAAGGGTGTGGGAGAATTACTTGACCAATGTAGCCAAAGTAATTATAACAAAAACACAGGTGTAAAACAATGGGTTAATCCTAATGCCTCTTATCATGTAGTAAATCTAACTACACGAATGTAGTCTCACTTGTGGCCTCGGAATGGTCCTAACGCAAGTTCTAGAATCTAAGTGCTACCGGTACACACATCATAGCATAAATGCTTTTCCTACCAATTCTAGGGGCGAACCTCACATATTTGGGGGTGGAAAATTTTTTAGTGGTACGGTTTTTGTGCTAGTCATATAACTCCTATCCGTGAGACGCTCATTAAGATCAAAGTTTCACTCCTATATGTTGTAAAAAATTTTAAATTTGGTGCTAAAATTGCCCTAACCAATATTTCTCTTGGCTTTATTACACATTCACTATTAAACAAAACAAAAATCAAGCGAAGTTGTAGTTTCTAAGGCATCCTAATTTACCCTCCCTACACTTAATCCGAACATTGTCCCCAATGTTCTAGACAAAAGATGTAAAAGTAAAAATAAATGAGAATGGAAGAAACTAATACTCCCCTGATTCGCTCGGTATGGATGATGTGATAATATGGTTAAATCTCCCTCCAAGAGAATGAACATGATAAGCTTCACTCCAGAAATATAATCATCCTCTTGATGTGTTGCACGTACATCTTCTTATCCAATAATACCTGTAACCAACAAACACAAAAACCAAAGCATCAAACCGAACAAAGAAAAACCACAACTAGATGTATTTCCAGACTTAGAAATAAAAACAAAACAAAGCAATAAAAGGATAGGATACTTGCGGGGTGACTTACAAATAGGGATTCATAAAACATGTCCACAAGTATTGACACATAAACAAGATAGAATACATGCTAATCATGAATTGTGAATTTTCCATGTTCGAATTTTGTTCTTTTTAACAAAATATAAACTTTCCTACACTTATTTTTTTTTTTGTAAAATACCTTTATATGCAATTAAGACGAGGTTAAAAACAAAATAAAGCATTTTCACAAATTATTCGAAACATGAAAATTTAACAATTATGATTAAGCATATATGACACAAACAAACAAATAAAATAAAAACATCAAACAATTAAAAACATGGGTTGCCTCCCAAGAAGCGCTTGTTTTTGTTCGAGTCACGAGCCTGACTCTGCCCTTATTTAACGGAAATAGGGGAGGTTTTCCCTACACTTAGGATTAAGTGTGGGTGAAAGTAGCGATACACACCCTTAGGGTGGAAATATGCCACGTGAGGTGAAGGGGGTGAGTGAATGGCTTCCTTCATCCTAAAACTACCCGGATAATAAGGGTTGATGGGTGGGTCGGTTCCTCTTTTGTCTCCTAGAAATATATCTAAGGATGGAAAATTGTGTAAAGGTTGAGGTTCCGGTTCATCAACACTAGGAAATTCCCTGGAACTAAGAGTAAGGTTATCACTATAAGTATTCAAACCTATATCCTCTAGTGGTGCTTGGTCCAAGGGTTCTAACTCCATTGGGATTCCTAAAGTTTCTTCTACTTCTTCCGGGTAAGTCACGAGCGGTATGTGTGCCTCAAATGATGGTAGGACTTGTGGGGTATTTAGTGGGCTTATGTTACTTACCTCATCATTCCTTGTGTCAAGATCACCTATGTGTTCATCTTGTATTATGGTAGTGCCTAACCATGACATGCAACTAGGTGGCTCAATTCTACCCTCATCCCCAAACAAACATGTTTCATGATCCTTGAAATTTGTGGTCAATTGACTTGTACTAACGTTTGTTGGGTTGTCTACTCTATAATAATATTGGGCACAATCTTCTATGGTATCCCATGCTTCTTCAGCATTTAATTCCCTAAGGTCCCTATTGGCAAAATCGTTAATGCACATTTGGTCATATCGGTCGACACGATCGTAAAAGATTTGGGTTAGGGATGCTAAATCGAAGCTATGATGAGGGACTATTCGGAGTAAGTTTTTAAAACGAGTCCATGCATCATATATAGGTTCATCTTGATATTGGTTGAACATCAAGATGTCATTAGGGGCAAATGGATTTCGTGGTCGGTAGTATGGTGGGTTCGCGTACTCCATAATGGTGAACGGAAGAGTCAATGGAAAATCTTTACGAACAAAAGTACAAAGAAAAGATAGACTACGAGAAAGCTAATAAAAAGAAAATAAAAATCTCACTAGATAGGAATCTAATGAGTAGACCTAATAAAAATAAAATTTCAACCTAAACAATAACTATTCCCCGGGCTGCGGCGCCAAAAACTTGATGCGTGGTTTTGCAACCTTACAATAGGTTTTACCTCTCGAGGGATCTCAAGAGGCTTACAACCCCACCAGGCAGTGTACCTGACCGATGTAGTATAGTGTAGTGGTAAGTACGGGGGATTGATCGTTCTCCACAGGGAATAGTGTTCGTTAGGTATGAAAAACTACTCTAATAGGTCTGAGGGTGAGAGAAGATTCTTTTTATGTTTTTATAATTTTATGAAAGCAAGTAAAATCTCGAGTTTGAAAGAGTGGGCGGAATTAGTTGCTAGTCAACTAACCCAAATAACTACGAATGCAAATAAAATAAAATAACTGAAAATGAAAAGGTGGTAAAACTTATGTGGAGAGAAATGTGTTTACTTAGATTTCCTTACTCCCTAACTATCTTTTACCGGTAGATTAGTGTGTATTAATTGCGTGGATGACGGGTGTATTCCTTAATACCAATCGTGGGGTGGCGTACGTACTTCCCCAACTCTATGAACTCCTACTTCACTCCTATGTCGAGCCGGCTAAGAAGCTCCTAACATGGGATCACTAGAATTCGCTCATGCATTAAATACAACCATAAAAACCTTTAGTACGCATTGGTTCATGTTTCTTAAGACGTTCAAGCAAGTTACCGAATAGGAAGTTAGCCAGTTTTCTTAAGCCTAACATAGATGAACAATCATCCCATACAACTAATAACACACTAATAACCAATAATCAATAGCTAGGTTTCATTAGATCTAAGCAAACACAAGATAAATCTAGCCTAGCATGTTAAACAAAAGACAAGAACAAGATAGAATCAAACAACACATAGACATATTGAATGATTAATTGATAACTTATCTTCAATGTAACATGAAAGATCTCAAGGCAAAAAGCCTTGAAAAAGCTGCTAAAATCGTCTTAGGGTTTCCTCCCAAAAGGTTACACACCAAGTTCCACACCAATGACAAAAAATTGCAAAACTATATATAGAGATTAAGGTCTGACGGCGTCACGTTGTAGATCTTGACGCCGTCACCTCGCCGCTTTTAGGGTTCCCGAATGGCCTTCCTGACGCCGTCCCTCTTTAGACCTCCAAAATCCGCTCTGGCTTATCAAGACTTGACGCCGTCAGATTAGTGCTTGACGCCGTCCCTCTTTAGCTTAAGCCGTGACGACCTTGATCACATTAAAGGGTGACGCCGTCAGATTTTTCATACAAAATTCTCTGGCTTATCATGAGTAAATTTCATATCCACCACTTTTGCCAAGCCATGACGCCGTCTGGGGAAATTTCTGACGCCGTCAAAGGTACTTTCCAGCATAATTTTGAGACTTTGTCGTTTTCTTCACTTTTATGCTCCAAAAACGTCCAAAATGCTTCCTTTTCCAGATTTCTTCTCAAAAGTACCTAAAATGACAAAAGGAACGATTTAGGGCAATATTTGATCAAATAAATATGATTTAGGGCTTAAATGACCCCTTAAAAGCGGTACACTTTTCGCTTCATCAAATCACCACACCCTTTTCTCAACCAAGTCCAATTCAACCACTAGCCTTAACACTCACCTTATCACCATCAAATCCATTTGAACTTGGCACTAACACATCATCCTCATCACTCTCACCATCACCACAACCACTAATGGGTCATCCCATTCTTTATCCCCTACAACCTCATACCCTAAGTTGTTCTTTTTGTCACCACAACCAATACCTCATCATGTGCCTTAGAGATGAATTGAGCCTTCAATTCTCCTACCTTGATCACCTTCTCACACCACCACAAGGACCCATCATGCTACCTCCACCACTACCTAATAGCCCACACAACTAAACATGGTTATGTTTAGTTTCTCCAATAAAGGCTTAGGACCCTTTTGGCATTTGAAGCAAATCTTGAAGTCTCATATCACTAAGGATGTTTATGTGTCTTCTTGTTGTTTGTTTTGCTTCCATGATGTAGTCATACTTATGTATGACATTTGTTTTCTTTTTATGAATGGGCTTTCATGTGGTTGTTTCATTCTTATTTTTATGCTTGGCTACTTAGTCATTCTTTTTGTGGTTAGATATTTGTCATAAGTGCTACATGTTAGATTTTGTATATGTGTTATCTAACCTTGTTTTGTAGCATGAATCATTGCTCGATTCCTTGGTGTCCTCTAAACGAGGGGGAGTATACATCAAGGGGGAGCCTTAGCAACCTTTTTGCTTCGACAAAAAGGGGGAGAAATGGGAGTAAACTCATTAAAAACTTGTTAAAACTAATTTTAACTTAACATGAGTTTATGTTTTGTCATCATCAAAAAGGGGGATATTGTTGATGCAAATAATGTTCTAAAAACTTATTTCTATCTTTCGATAACTTCACATTTTGATGATGACAAAATGTGAAAACATGTTACGTTAAAATTAACGTAAACAAGTTTTTAATCGGAAGATCCCGTTTCTACACAAATCACTCTAGAACAAATTTACAACTTAACTAATGATCAAAGAAGTGAATTTGAGTTTTAGACATCACATTTTTATTTGACAAAACATTTCTTTCAAAAATATACTTTACAAATTATTTTTGAATAATTAAGAAATGTTTTAATGGAAAAATAAGTTTAAAATACATAACAGCTATTTTTTCCCCCAAAATCAGCTCCAAACTTTCCCAAATAAGTTTTCACCGGAAAAGACAAAAAATGGAGCGTCTTTGTCTGACACGGCTCCACGGTTCCATTAAATTTAGTGGAGCCGTGGGTGATTTAGTGGAGCCGTCCCTCTATAACCGCCAGATTTTTTCTGCCTATAAATACCAGCCTTGTTCACAGTTCTTGGGCATCCTTTTTCACACAAAACTTTCTGAGTGTGATACTGATGTGTCGTTGTATAGGTGATTATTCCTTATCAAGTTTTAAATTTATATTTTGCCGACTTAACCTATAACAACACTAACGGGCAGTGTACCCGATCAATGTAGCCTAGCTGGTAAGTAGGGTGTCGATCACTAAGAGTGAGATTTCTAATATACTAATTCTAAAGGTATTCGACTCTACTAAATTAATCCTAAACTAAAGCAAAGGGGGGTTCAGCCTGAGAGACTGGCACGAGTTTGGTTTTATACTAAACTAATCAAACTAAACTAAACAAACGCTAGAAGCTTGAAGGTATCGAAAATAAGAAGAACGTGTTAACCAAGTTCAGTCATATATGATTAAGTTTTGATAAGTTTCTAAGACATGTAGTGATGGTGCTCACGACTAGGCGCGGTCTATCCTACCTCTAATTTCTTTTAGAGTCTAGATTCCATTTTAAGTCTTTTTGACTGACTAATCCTGTCACAATTAATCAGAACCCGCATAAAGCTGCTTAATGATTACCATGTTTATATATTATTTAACCCTTAAGGGGCTTACATTAATCATGCAAACGATATTAATGAAGTAATTGTGTGAGCCTAAGGTCGACAAGGCACGATAAACTAATAAAGTAATCAAAACGAAGACTAAGCAACCAATCGAATTAGAAACTAATTAAACCATCTAATAATCATAAACTTGGCTAACACCTAAGGGTATTAGCCCATAATCTCTGTAACAAAATACAAAAATATAATCAAGACGAATAGAGTATTAAACATAAAGAATATGATACGCTAACCGAATGATTAAGTAGTATAACAATGATAAGAGATGTTCTTCAAGTATAATTGGGTCTTCAAGGGTGATCTTCTGCTGTTTTGAGAGGCTTTGATCGTCTGGGAATGGCCCTAAGGGTTCCCAAAGATGCCCTAATTCGTTAATGAGTTCGGTATTTATAGATTCTGAAATCTGGGTCGATACAGCGCATCTAGAGAGTTAGATGCGCTGCATCTATAAGTAAACGTAGCCTCCAAGTCTGAAACTGACCCGATATGGCGCATCTATAAATCTGATATGGAGCATCTCCCAATACGGCGCATCTAAAGACCTGATGCGCCGCATCTCCTTCTAATACAGGTAGATCTCCTTTTTCTCTTTCCGTGGCCGCTTGAATCAACTAAAACGGAGTCCGGATGAAGATTTTATGGCCAAAATACGAAAGCATCTTCAAGTGTCGACTTGTAATCTTGACTTCTTCATTAAGCTTCTAATCTCCACTTGATTTCTTGGTAAGGATTGTGTATGGCCGATACGGCGCATCGGATTGGTCCGATGCGGCGTATCAAGGTAACTTCGCGTGGGGTCCAAGATTATTATATTCCAGAATATTCGTACACCGCCTTAAGATGCGGTGTATCTTCAATCTCTTATGCGGCGCATGTTCTTTTGTATCTTGGATCATCTTTTGGTGAAGTCTTGAGAGTGATACGTTGTAGGTATGAAATGTAATGCGGCGTATCTGGAGTAGAACAAGTTGGTTCTTCTTCGTTGACCAAAGTTTCATATGCGATGCATGATAAAATAAGATGTGGCGCATGCTTCAAAGTCAGGCAATGGTCTTTAATCTCTTCAATTCAGCAGACTTTTCCAATCTTGATCATTTTGCTCCATTTTATGTCCATAATAGCTAACTTTCACCAAATGCCTGTTTATAACTGAGAATTACAAAAGTAGGCGATTAAGTATCAATTCCCATATAAAATAATACAAAAACAAGCAATATACATAGGATACATGATGCTAATAAAATGTACTTATTTGATGTCATCAGATACTCTCTTCACATATTTTCTTTTTGATCATTTAGTTAGTTTTTCTTTTGTTCAAGAGTGATCCAATCATCCATTCAAGTGATCCTCTTCATTCCTCTTCAATAGCAAGAAAAGAACACAAAGTATCCAAGTAGATACAAAGTGTTGTCATTCCTCTTCAAGTGCAAGAGAAGAACTCAAGGTATCCAAGAAGATACAAGAGTTGTAGTTTTAGTTAGGGGTCTTGTAACATTTGTTATACACTTGTTGTATCATAGCATACATCAAGATCATTTTCTTTTGTGAGAGAGTGAGTGAAGATCATTGTGATCTTATAAGAGATATTGATTATCTCTTGAAGCCATTGGGCTAGTGTGATTGATCAAGTTGATCAAAGGTAGATAGAATAGGTTGAGTGAAGTGAGAGTTGATCATTGTGATCGTGTCGAGATCTTAGAGATCTCTTGAAGCCATTGGGCTTGTGTGATTGATCAAGTGGATCATAGGTAGATCGGGTAGATCGAGTCTTGTGTGAAGTAGTAAAGGATCAAGTGGATCGTGGTAGATTGGTGCTAGCTAAGATTAGCACTCGACATCTAGCTTAGTGTCAGAAATAGTATAAGCGACGTGTACGGTTTTATCCGCCTAAAGGGAGGTTGTTGACATAGTGCTTGAAACTCTCGAGTATGGTACTCGGGGAGTGGAGTAGGGCGAAGAAGAGCTTGGTAGCCGAACCACTATAAATCCTTTGTCCCGGTTTGATCTTTCCATCTCTTCTCTTTACTTTTATTTCTTATATTAGTTAGTTTAGTGTAGTGTTCATATTGGTGTTGATTGGTTACACATAAGAATCGAATCAAAGGTTTCCAATAGTAAAGTTTTTAAGAATAATTAAAAGAACTTAAAAACCGGTAAAACTATTCAACCCCCCCTTCTAGTTTTCCAGATTGATGATTTTGGAAGAAAATTTCAGGTTTAGGGGAGGATTGTTGGGTTTTGAGATGCTGCTGCTCAGAATAGATACAACTGCTCATGGTGCAAAATGGAGAATTTTCTAAGTATAGTACTACTGCTGGTGACAATGATACTACTGCTAGTGTATTCATACTACTGCTGGAGTTGCTGTTAAAGATCAAGAGAATACACTAAGTAGATACTACTGCTAGGCTTAATGATTCTACTGCTAGAGTTAGTTTCTACTTCTTATGTGATAATGATGTATAGTCGGTTAGATAAGTATGGAAAGGATTTTGTATATATCCTATTTAGTTAGACTTATACGTTTCTTGTAAAGAACTCCTTAGTTTATAAAAGGAGGTTCTAGGGCTAGAGTTTAGTACGTATCATTGTTAGAGTCGATTCACTTCAAGGTTGTAAACCCTAAGACTTTTGAGTATTCGTATATCTAATATATTGAAGTGTTTGTTGAGAATTCTAATGTTCAATTCATTGTTCTTCTTAAGATTAAACATAAGATTCCGCATTGTGTTTAATATTGTTTCAAGACAGTTTCTATACTTGTTGTTTTAGATTTATATCTAAGATAACTAATAAAATCAATTGCTCAACTGGGATCAACATTTACGCCTCACATCTGCGTAACTCTTCTGGCGGTCTCTTGCGGTTTTCAATCGGCTCTTAATTTGCACGATCTTCTCGGTCGTCTCACGAACAATATCTGACCTAATGAGCTGAGCTTCTCCTACTTCAGCCCTACAAATGGGTGATCGGCATTTTTGACCATACAATGCTTCAAACGGTGCAGCCTTAATGCTTGTGTGATAACTGTTGTTGTACGAAAACTAAATCAAAGGCAAATGGGTATCCCACCCATTTCCAAAATCAATTACACATGCTCAAAGCATATCTTCTAAAGTCGGAATTGTCCTTTCACTTTGGCCATCAGTTTGCGGGTGGTATGCAGTACTCATGTCGAGGTTCGTGCCAAAGGTATCCTGAAGTGATTGCCAAAAGTTAGAAGTGAATCTGCTGTCTCGGTCAGAGATGATAGATATTAGGGATGAGATCGGTACAGGAACCGTACCGAACCAACTAGTACCGATACCGAACTTGACCCAAAGTGAGAACCGAATACCGTACCGATTTCAAGGGTACGGTACCAGTTCGGTACCGGTATTTCGGTCTTGTGCCAATTAGTACCGAAATTTCCATGTATATATGTTAGTGATAAATTTAAGATTTTATCAACCATGCTTTCTAATATGTTATTGTGACCTGGTTCGATAAATTTAAGATATCTAGAGTTCCCACATGTTATTGTTGGGTGAATCATTTCGTTGCTTTACATTGTCACTGAATATGTTTAATCAACTCAATAGTTTGCTCATGTCGCTTTGATGTCGATACTAGCATATAAGTGTCTATTATAATGCAATTGGATTTTTTTTTCATCCACGTTTCACTAATATAGTAGAGTAATATCCAAGTGTCTTATAATGCAATTGGCTTTCTTCATTTAGAGTCAACATATTATACAATATAACATTTCTTCATTTTGATTTCCCATTCGGTATCTTAAATCGGTTTCTCGGTTCCGAACCGATACCGAATCGAACGGTACCGAAACCAATTATCCCAAATATCCAATACCGAAACCGATATCGAATCCCTATCGGTACGGTTTTTCGGTACCGGTTCGGTTTCGGTTTTTCGGTAGCCATGCTCATCCCTAATAGATATTGGTGCTCCATGTCTCGATACTATTTCCTTCACGTAAAGTCTAGTCAACTTGTCCATACTGTAGTTCTCTTTGATAGGTAGAAAATGTGCTGATTTCGTTAGTCGATCGACTATAACCCAAATAGCGTCAAAACCAGTTGAAGTCCTTGGAAGTTTGGTGATGAAGTCCATAGTAATCCGTTCCCATTTCTATTCGGGAATCTCAGGTTGCTGTTGAAGACCTGACGGTTTCTGATGTTCGGCTTTAAGTTTCGCGCACGTAAGACACTTGCGAACATAATCGACAACGTCGGCTTTCATGTTTGGCCACCAATATAACTCCTTGAGATCGTGATACATCTTGTCGGATCCTGGGTGTATAGAGTACTTTGACTTGTTAGACTCGAGCATGATTAAGTCTCGTAGTCCTCCAAAATGCGGTACCCAACTTCTTCCCTTAAAACACAAAGTTCCATCGGAACGCTTCTCAAACTTCTTCTGTATCATCCCATAAAGGTTCTCACTCTTGAGGTCTTCTTTTTTCATGGCTTCTTCTTGAGCATGGAGAATCTGGGCGGAAAGGTTTGAATTGATAGTCAAAACCAAAGCTCAGACCCGTAGCGGCTTCAACCGTTCCTTACGGCTCAAGGCATCTGCCACGACATTCGCTTTTCCCGGATGGTATCGGATTTCACAATCATAGTCGCTTAATGTTTCCAACCATCCTCGTTGCCTCATATTCAACTCCTTCTGATCCAAAATATGTTGAAGAATCTTGTGATCGGTAAAGACAATACACTTCATCCCATATAAGTAGTGCCTCCACATTTTGAGTGCAAAAACCACTGCTCCTAACTCCAAATCATGTGTGGTATACTTCTCCTCATGAGTTTTAAGTTGTCAGGAAGCATATGCCATGAATTTCCCTTGTTGCATCAAAACTGCTCCTAACCCTTGATATGACGCATCACAATAAATCACGAAATCTTCCACTCCATCTGGTAATGCCAAAATCGGTGCACTGCAAAGTTTTTGCTTCAGGGTTTGAAATGCTTCTTCTTCGTCCTTTCCCCAAACATACTTCTTATCCTTCTAAGTCAACGTGGTTAACGGTTTAAATACCTTGGTGAATCCATCGATGAATCTCCTGTAATATCCAGCCAATCCCAGAAATTGACTAATTTCTGTGGCATTAGAAGGCGTTGGTCAGTTCTCAATAGCTTCGATCTTCGCGGGATCCACATGTAACCCTTTGTTGTTAATCACATGACCAAGAAATTGTACCTTGCGAATCCAAAATTCACACTTAGAGAACTTTGCGTACAATTGCTCTTCCTGGAGAAACTTAAGAATTATCGTCAGGTGTTGCTTGTGTTCTTCTTCACTCTTGGAGTAGATCAAAATGTCGTCAATGAAAACTATAACAAACTTGTCCAAATATGGTTTACACACTCTGTTCATGATGTCCATGAATACAGCAGGTGCGTTTGTCAAACCAAAGGGCATCAAAACTCATAGTGGCCATAGCGAGTCCTAAACGTTGTCTTGGGAATATCCTCTTCCCGGACTCTGAGTTGATGATAACCTGAACGTAAATCTATCTTGGAGTAGTAACCTGATCCTTGTAGCTGGTCGAACAAATCATCGATCCTAGGTAACGGGTAGCGATTCCTCACTGTTAGCTTGTTCAGTTCACGGTAGTCAATACACATTCTAAATGATCCGTCCTTCTTCTTCACGAATAACACCAGTGCTCCCCAGGGTGAGGAACTAGGTCGAATAAACCCTTTATCCAACAACTCTTGCAACTGCTTAGACAACTCTTGCATCTCCGTCGGAGCTAGTCGATACGGTGCACGTGCCACGGGTGCAGCTCCCGGAACTAGGTCAATCAGAAATTCCACTTGTCGAACCGGTGGAAGTCCAGGCAGATCTTCAGGAAATACTTCAGGAAAATCACGCACAATCGGAACATCCTCGACTCGCTTCTCTCCCGACTCCTTCTTAGACACATGTGCTAGGAATGCATGACATCCTTTCTCGATGTACTTCAGGGTCTTAATACAAGATATGATATTCAAACGGGTTCCGCTACGGTCTCCGCGAACAACCAAGGTTTCACCATTGAGAGGGATATGAACAACTCGTTCACCATAAACGATACTCGCATGATGTTTGGATAGCCAATCTATACCAGCCACTACGTCAAAGCTTCCGAGTTCAATAGGCATCAGATCGATACTAAACGGGTGATCTAGGAGGTTTATGGTACAGTCTCGGATTACGGTGCAAGTGTTAATTAAGTTTCCATTAGCTAGTTCAATACTATAGCTGGTGTCTAGGGTGGTAGGGGTGAGGTCAAGTAGTGGTGAAATCGTAGAAGATACAAAACTCATATTGGCACCAGAATCGAATAAAACTTTAACACGAAGATTGTTGAGTAGAAATGTACCAGTGACTACATTCGGATCGTGCTACTGCTCCCCATTGCCCATCACATATGCTCTACCACGAGCGCCTTCAGTTCTCCGACGCTTCCGCATGTGTATGATGTTTATGTGTTTAATTTATGAACTTATCATGTTATTAAAATTCCAACAAAACGTAGGAGGATATAACAACGCTCATTAAACAAAGGACGGTCAAATAATAACAAATACATTCTCACCCATCTTACTATTCTGCTTTATATTCTTCATCCGCATCTTTCTCTTGACTATGATATGTGAAAAAACAAAAAACCTTGAAATAACATTATAATTAGAAACCACTTTAGCACTCCTCTTGATATTCTTTGTGTGCTTTTTCTTGGGTTTCCCATTTAGATGGGGAGAAACAAGGCTGGGCACAAATATACGTGAACCAATAAATTTCCCGGTCTTGGAAAAACATTTACCATCTTCAACAATAAAGTAGCAATTGCTGCGTGGATAGTAACACTTGAGCGTGTGTGCAATATCATACTTCATCTCACAACCATACGACATTAGTTCCCAATATTGTTTATCATTGTAGGTTTTCATTACCTATCTATGATGTGGGAGATAGTTACGAAATATGCATAGACATTCTTTAGCAACCCCTAGAATGTTAAGATAATCACATACATATTGTGAGTCATCTGGTTGGGGGATTTCTTTGAATTCCTCTCGAGATATATAAATCAAAAGAAAGTATCACTATCTTCTTAGTGTTACAATCCTTCATAAACCAATGAAGGGCTCCATTCCATAAGATACCAACACGACTAATAATTTTATACTTGGCAAATCTAATAACTTTCCAAGTATTTGATTTCAACGTGAGCACTTGAAAAAGTGTCCCGACCATATCCTACCCGATCCCCATAACAACCTTGTAATCATCAGTTAGTGTATCATAACCAAAGCCCCAACATAACAGCAACCTGTTTAAGCTAAGGTTCGGTATTTGAGGGGGATTTTGCAGTTTTTTAACCTCATTAGTTAAAGGATTTGTTACTAAAACTTGAGCGCTAACAATAGACATGGAGATACATATAAGACCATTGGAAGAACCAACAATATACCAATCATAGCATATATACTCATTATCATAAAGTGTTTTGTCATCATTGAGCGTACTCCTATCGGGTGGCATAATGATTCTTCTATGTCCAAGTTGATGGTTGTTGTGATCTTTGTTGCAAGTGTAATCTAGATGGTTTTTAACAAAACGAGAGCTAGAGATAAAAGAAAGCCATGACTTGCAAACACTTTTGCAGCGAATCAAATCTTTAGCATCCAATCTTACGAATATATCTTCAACAAAATCTATCAAAAGCTCCGACATAACCGATTGGTATATTTGTATGTACGTATGTAATCGAGTTTTCACATATATACACACACACACATATATATATATATATATATATATATATATATATATATATATATATATATATATATATATATATACCTTTTAAGCCCAAATAAATTTTTTTAACAAAGCCCAAAGACATTAAGCCCATCCAAAACCCGCTGTAATCCGGAGTGCAAAGTATGAGAAACTAAATAAGTCCCTCAAGTATAAGAAAGGTGTGGAGAAGTCCCTCGATAGGATACTTGTGAAATAGGTAGACATGCTTACAATTTATTATCTGATTACTGAATTTCGTTACACTCCCAACACTATCACAGCTTATATTATCCGTCTCTGTGATGGATATGGTTGTAAAGGCAAGTTGCTCATGGTGAGAATGCTTGTGTTGATGGGATATTGATTTATTTTTAATTTTTAAAGGCTTCTTAATTATACTCGTTAGGTACCAAAGACCATGAAGATAACTAAGTTGGCTTGTTCTAATATAGTTTAGCAGTTGTCTCAACCAAAACATTCTTATGTGAGGACTATTTATTGGTGTAACTCGCTTGGTCCACAATTCAAACAGGGCATTGTAATATGGAGTCACGATCCTTTGCAAAGTGGTAGCAAATAAAAAGTGTAAAAAGCCACTCATCATGTGACACGTGTCCCCCCAATTTATTTTATTCAAAAAATCCGTCCAAGGGTAAAATGGTCATTTGACCCGTTTTTACATTTCCTCCTCAAATTTCAAACGCACATAACTCTTAAACGACAAACTTTTATAAAAAAACCGATTTCACCATAATTTCTAAAATTTAATTCTCTTTAATTTGGTATAAATCTTGTTAAAAATTTTGAAACTTTTTTTTTACATATCAAATGGGTCTTGATTTTCTTGATTTTTTTTTGCATTTTTAACCCTATTTTTTACCCTCATAAATACCGAATCGTGAAAAACTTAAAACATGAAACTTGTGGACTTTTGTTCACTCTTTACCCAGAAATTTGAATCACTCAAATCTAATATGATATGAGTGAGATATTGCACCTTAAAGATGATGCTTTAGTCATATTTGTTGCATACGAGGTGTTTGATAAAATGTCTAGCTTAGATTTTTAGTATTAAAATTGCGTTAAATGCACTAATTTTTGTACCACAATGCATCATTAACTATTTTATCAGTGTAAGATTCAAAAAGTAATGTTGTTTTAATTGTTATTTTTTTTTTAAAATAAAAATGTATGTGTTGTGTGTTATTGCGTTTTTGGCCATAAATTTGACCAATATTAAATTCAAATTAGAAAAAATTGTAAAACTTAAAAGTTATAGATTTTAGGTCAATCTTTACCATGGTTTTTGAATGCCTCAAATCCGATGTCATATGAGTAAGATATCACACGTTAAAGATGGCGTTTTAGTCATCAGTTCATCAATTCATCAGTCTTGTTCATGAACTGATAAACAACACTAACTGATGAACAAGACTAACTACTGATGAACAAGACTAACTGAGATCAATCTACATGTTGTTTATAAGTTTTCATCAGTTAGTCTTGCTGATGAACTGATGAACAACATTAATTGATGAACAAGACTAACTACTGATAAACAAAACTAATTGATGAACAAGACAACATCAATCTACATGTTGTTTTTAAGTGTTCATCAGTTTATCAATCTTGTTGATGAACAGATGAATAACACTAACTAATGAACAAGACAACATCAATCTACACATTGTTCATAAGTGTTCATCAGTTAGTCTTGTTTATCAGTTCATCAGTCTTGTTGATGAATTGATGAACACTAACTGATGAACAAGACTAACTGAGATCAATCTACATGTTGTTTATAAGTGTTCATCAGTTAGTCTTGTTGATGAACTGATGAACAACATTAATTGATGAACAAGACTAACTACTGATGAACAAAACTAACTGATGAACAAGAAAACATCAATCTACATGTTGTTTTTAAGTGTTCATCAGTTTATCAATCTTGTTGATGAACTGAAGAACAACACTAACTGATGAATAAGACAACATCAATCTACACGTTGTTCATAAGTGTTCATCAGTTAGTCTTGTTTATCAGTTCATCAGTCTTGTTGATGAATTGATGAACACTAACTAATGAACAAGACTAACTACTGATGAACAAGACAACATCAATCAACATGTTATTCATAAGTTAGTCTTGTTGATGAACTGATGAACACTAACAGATGAAAAAGACTAAGTACTAATGAACAAGACTAATTGATAAAAAAAACAACATCAATCTACATGTTGTTAATCAATAAAAAAATGTTGTTCTTCAATAATAAGTGATGTTCATCAATAAAAAGAGATGTTCATCAATAAATAGTCTTGTTCATCAGTTAGTCTTGTTCATCAGTTAATGTTGTTCATCAGTCTTAATCCATGTTCATCATTGTTCATCATAATTCATGTTGTTCATAAACCATGTTTTTCATCATCAAATATAACTAAAACGTCATCTTTAACATATGATATCTCACTTATATGACATCGGATTTGAGGGATTCAAAAACCACAGTAAAGATTGACCTAAAATCTACAACTTTTATGTTTTACAATTTTTCTAATTCGAATTTAATATTAGTCAAATTTATGGTTAAAAACGCAATAACACACAATACGTACATTATTTTTAAAAAGTAACAATTAAAAAACATTACTTTTTGAATCTTACATTGATAAAATGGTTAATGAAGCATTGTGGTATAAAAATTAGTACATTTAATGCAATTTTAACACTAAAAATCTAAGCTAGGCATTTTATCAAATATCTTGTGTGCAACAAATATGACTAAAACAACATCTTTAACGTGCGATATCTCACTCATATCATATTGGATTTGAGTGATTCAAATTTCTGGGTAAAGAGTGAACCAAATTCAACAACTTTCACGTTTTAAAATTTTCACGATTCGGCATTTATGAGGGTACAAAATAAGGTCGAAAATGCCAATAAAATAAAAAAAATTAACATCCATTTGGTATGTAAAAAAAAAGTTTCAAAATTTTTAACAAAATTTATACCAAATTAAAGAGGATTAAATTTTAGAAATTATGGTGAAATCGGTTTTTTCTAAAAGTTTGTCATTTAAGAGTTATATGCGTTTGAAGTTCGATGGTGAAAAGAAAAAAACGGGTTAAAAGACTAAAACGCCCATTGACCGAAATTAATAAAAAAAAATGAAAGGTTTTGACTAAATCTAATCCAACGGTGGAGATTACTTTTTAAACTTTTTAATTTTTAGTTCTTTGCAAATGATCCGTGTTGAGGTAAAATCTTACCCCTGGTTCTACGTGCCCGAATCCTGAGCTATGTGAACCTGAAACAAAGGTAAAACACGTTAGCCTCGCCTTGGGTATTATCCCAAGACCAAGCTCCGGAGTGAGGATAAGTGTTTGTCCGGTCGGATGAGTGGTATAATAAATGAGAGTAATCAATATGAGTAATAAATGAGGGGATAAGAATTAATAAGTGAGAGGGTAAGAAGTTAATGCCTGTGTATTGAATGTACTGGGGTATTTATAGCACCCCAACCACTGTACATCTACTGTACCTGACATCATAGAGTGACAAAGAGCCGCATCTACTGTGTCTGACACCATAGGGCGACAAGGAGCCGCATCTACTGTGCCTGACACCATAGGGTAACAAGGAGCCGTATCTACGCACAGTGGCCTGTAGGCCACTGTGCATGTACTTGAGAAGCATATCCCGTGAAACCTGGGACGGCTGCATTGTACATGTCTTGGTCTTTCCCAAGGCACTTTATTATTATTATATGTATACGTGTAATCCGGACCGGATGGTCCGAATGAGGTTTGTCCAGCGTATGTCGTCCGGCATGGGTCATCCGGATACATACACGAACATGTCCCTCCCCCAAGTATTGTAGTTTTGATTTAAATCAAAGGTACAATATTTGAAAACTGCTGGATAAACGAACAAACGTAATAAATGTGGGAGGTTAAAAGAATACCATGAATCACGCTTCGGTTTTCATGAGTGTGACACGTGTCCCACTTTGTCCTTTTAACGGTTGCGATGCACTCTCTGACACGACTTGACGTTTTCGTCCCCTTCTTACTGCGCCTATAAATAGGGGGTGAACCCTCATTTTTACCACACCTCTCCTTTTCACTGTCTGCCTCCGAACGATTTGCGATCATCCTTTTCGTCTTCAGGTGCGTCCATCTTTCTCTTTACTTTCTTGTTTAGACTTTTCATTCCATCTCCTCCGGCTCTCAAGACATGTCGGACGACAATTCTACTCCGGACAACCAGGAGGGTACGAGTGGTACCTCTTACGTTCCCAAGTTTGACATGCACATCCATACTTCCATTTTGAATGAGGCTGGTGTAAGTTGGATTGCCAAGACCTATGGTATTCCGCTTGACCTAAATCCGCGTCCTGCTCCGGATGGAACAACCATCCTTAATGTTACAGATGAAGCAATTGATTTTATATGTCCACTTTTTCAAACAAGGTGGTTTCAGGATCCCTATTTCCACGTTTCTTTTGAGGGTTTTGAAGCATTTTAGGGTCCATATTTCTCAGCTGGTGCCGATTGGTATAAACCGGACCACTATGTTTGAGATGTACTGCAGAGCTTTAGATATCGATCCTACTGTTCTTCTGTTCCGGGTTTTTTACAAGCTCTGCAAACAAGGCCACTGGTTCTCTTTCCAAGCCCGGACCGGCAAGACTTACAAACCCTGTTTTAAGGAGATAAAGTCCAGTCTCAAGAACTGGAAGAATCAGTTTTTCTTAGTTGATCGGAGGGCGATTCCTATCGCCATGCCATGACGTCATGTATATTCGAACATCTCAGATCCTCCCCCGGCTGCCGGTTCTTATGATGAGGGTTTAGTTGAGAGGCTCCGGGAGGTAGTTATTCCCCTACACAAGCCGCATCCCAGCTTGTTGTATGCCGCTGGGCTTAACTCTGTGTGGAAGTATGCCGGACACAAGCCTGTCTTGAAGGGTCCGGGGGGAGATGGTAATATGCCCATTTATGTATTTATTTTCCCCTTTCGTGCCTACTTCTTTCTATCTTACGTTTTGTTGTTCTTTGTCTTTGTGATGCAGTTGTTACTATGTTTAAGTTTCTTCGCTTTTCGAATTTTAAGGGATGCAAGGTTTTGGCTGGACAGCCTTTAGCTGAGGGGGAGGTACATGTGACCCATACCACCCCTCCGGCCGAGAATGTTGCGGCCATTCCTGCTAAATCAAAGTACATGCAGGTGGTCGAGTCGCCTAATGAGTTGGTGGTGGCCGCCAGGAAGAGGAAGGAGGATCTGGCGGCAGCGAAGGCGGCGGCCGAAGGGGAGGGGCACTCCAAAAAGAAATGTGCTGCTGTGGGGGGGTCTCGTGTGTCAAGAAAGAAGAAGCATGTTGAAGAATCTCCCGACCACGAACTGAGCTCCACCCATATCTCTTTTCCCAATCCATACAGCCAGGCTGTACCGGTTCATGTTCATTTCGACTCTTCCCATCATGAGGAAGAGACACATACTGAGCTGCTGATTTCCCTTCTTTTGTCATTTAGCATGTAGGAAAAATAATTTGGAAATTGTAGGATTAGTATTTCTTAGATTTTACTTTTAGACTCGTTTTTAGATTTCCCGACTCACGTTTTTAGTGTAATTGATTTACTTTAATTTTTCTTTGTAATTTTTATTTCCCATATCTTTAGTAGAGTTTAAAAACCCAAAAATCTAAAAATCCAATCATCAGCATTTTAATTCGAACCAAAAACAAAATCCTCGATTCACAACCTCGTTGGGACATGACCCGGGTGATCACTTGCCCGGTATCACACACATCACATTCACGGGTTTTGCAAGTTTGACTTTTCCTAAGGTTTGACTTGTCATTTCCCAAAGTATCACGTGTGCACGATACTATATTTATATATATATACTACACACGGATCAATTTTTGGCGCCGCTGCCGGGGAGGGCTGACGCGAATTTTGAATTCTCGTTTATCGTTGCGTGTTTTGAATCTTCGTAAATATTTTCTCATAAAATATATATATATATATATATATATATATATATACCCAAAAAGATTTTCATTTCAAAATTTATTTTCCCTTTATATTTTTTTCAAAATGTTTCTAAAAAACCAAAAATATTCTTCGTATCCCTCTTATCCGTTTAATTCTTTTTCTTACCCTCTATCCGTTTAATTCTTTTTATGTCTTCATCTTACAACTATGGTTGTGAATGGTGTGGGGGACCTCTAAATGGTGGAAATTGTCCCGGTTGTAGCATTGTAAATTCGGGAAACGGGTTTGTCTATGACCAAAATCCCTACAATGAAACAACCAATTTCCTTGACCAACCCCCACACCATGAGATGGAAACATATTCTTGTGAATATTGTGGAGGTCCACACCAAAGTTTTGATTGTCAAACAAGGAACACGCTTGTCTATGAGCAGGTTTCGTGTAATGATCAAAATTTTGGTTATGACCAATATCCATATGATTCACTGAGTCAGTCACAACAGTTTTACTGTTGTGAATACTGTGGAGGTCCGCATTATAACTCCGATTGTCAAACGAGGAGCCCGCTTGTCTATGAGCATGGCCCTTGTAACAATTATGATTATTCTTATCACGACCAACCTCCACAGTACCAAATGACTCAAACTCAGCCTCAACCATTTCCTCAAGAATCATTCCATGAAATTCATAATATTAGGAATGATCTTCTGGATTCTGCTTTCAAAGATGTACTTCAAAAACTTCAATATGTGAAGGATACACTCGATGATTTGGCTGCTAGGCATACCCAAGATGATCGTCATGGTGAATCTATGGAAGATTTACTTGCCATAGAACGAGCTGCACACAATCGTTTCTTATTTAATCAAGCTTGCATGCTCGATGACGATGATGACGACGAGGAGAGTACTATTCCTTTTAGTGAAATTACTTCTCAACTCCCTCAGTCTATTGCAATCACATCATTCTTTCCATCTATGAACCCTGATGACTCTCCTACTATGGGGGATGAGCATCTTAGCACTGTTCCTGAAAAGGAATCGGACGAATTCATAAAGTCTAGTGCTGAGATCCTTATCCCAATCCCAAGTGAGTCTGAGGATATATCGGATGATGAATGTGATTTGTCTCTTTGTAGTGATCATCCTCTTGGCACTACTGATGATTTTTCCGGGACGTTTTCTAACCCTCTCTTCAATTCAAATGATGATTTTTCCTCTAGTGATGACGAATCACTTTCTGATGAGGACGTTTCAAATGAAAGTCTCAAAGTCTATTCGAATTCTCTTTTTGAATTTGATGACGAGTACTTTTCAAACAAAAATCCTCTCTTTGATGAAGAGTTAGAGAACGATGAGGTCAAGGACTCTATCACTCATAAACTTGATGATATGACCTCAGTTCTTAATCCCGATATTCTTCCTTCTCCGACATATGTGACGTTGCCCTTTGAGGATCGCCACTATATTGATTTCACATATGTCGTTCGAGTTTTTCTACCTTTCTTCTCCTATAAGGTAGATTGTCCTCTCATTCTCTCATTTGGGAATGAGGACAAAGTTTTTGATCCCGGCATCTTAATTTATCATTCTTTTGAGCCGGATGTATCTCATCGGAGTGGAACTTTCAAGAACTTCAATGTTTATCCAAACATTTCTGAAAGTCCGATGGAGATCTTCTTTTCCACATGCTTCCCCAAGAACAAATGAATTCGGGGTCGAGTCAAGCTAGTGACTCGGTTAACAAAAACATTAGCACCACATGGGTGACAACCCATGTTTCTGACTTCTTTCTATTTTCTGACACTAAGTGTGGGGGGATTCCTCTACTGTGCTTTGTTTTGTGTATTGTTTGCCCTTGTTTGCAGGTTTCCCTTAGATCGTGATGATTGATGCGCCTGTTTTCAATCCAGCCGCCCAATATCCGATCTTGTTACTAACGTTTATCTAGGGATATCTTTTCGACCTTTTTTGTGAAAAATGGAGATTTCGTTTCCACACTTGGCTATTAGTATTACCTTTTTACGTTCTAAGTGGCGGCATAATAGCCGGTACATTGAATATTGAGGGCAATATTCAATTCTAAGTGTGGGGGGGAATTCTCGCGAATTTTGTCACTTATGTACCTTCTAGTGCCCTAGTACCCCCGTTTTTGGCCAAAAATTTTAAATTTTTTGTCGTTTTTAGATAAGAAATTGCAATAAAAAAGTAGTGTTTAGTCTTGATTAGGTTAGAACAAAAGGAATCCCGACTCTGCTAGAGTGTTGATCTAGCTGCTTCCTTAACGTTTAGACTAAGGTTTTACGATTTGTGCAAATGAAAATGCTAAGCGTAGAGTAGTTGGTTCTCTTTAGAGCTTATACAAGTAATCTATGGCTTTTCCTCCCAGAAGATAACTAATCGGATTAAATACGTGCTGTTTTCAAACGTTTGAACGCCAAAATCATGTTGTTATGCAAAACAAATTTTTATAAAATTTTGATATAGAGTCCGAGTTCAACTTTTTATTTTAATTTTTGAGAAAGCATATATGTAAATATATATATATAAGTAAAAAAAAATGAAAAAAAAATGAGGAAAAAAGAAAAATAAGAAAATGGAATGATATTGCAAAATGCAAAAATGGAATGATATTGCAAAATGCAATAAGTTTTGATGTTGTGAAAATAAAGATGTGTATGTTAATAAATATGGTAAATTTGCTTTCTCTTAAATTTAAATTGGAAGTTGAACTTGGATTCGTCAATTTTGTATAAAAGTTAAACGGTAATTTAGTAGATTGTTGATTTCAAAGACCCGAAAGCTCCGGTATTATTCTCTGTGAGGTGTCAAAAGCCTGGTCACCTAAAACCAACTGGTTTGGGATGTGCCGAGAAGAAAGCCGTTACATGGAGTGATCTCGTCTTTAAGTCTCTAATCTCTAAATGATCGTTTGTTGTTATCTATTTAAGTATTTAATACTAGCGTAGTGGGAATATCCAAAATCTTTGAAATCGAAATTTCGCTGATTCCGGTACTATTCTCTGTGGGGTGTCAAAAGCCTGGTCACCTAAAACCAACTGGTTTGGGATGTGCCGAGAAGAAAGCTGCTACATGGAAAAGGCCCTTTTGATCCTTAGATTTTTTAGGTTCCCGGTAAATTAGTATTTGACTTAAACGAATAACAACCATAATAAATGTCGATTTTTGCGGTCAAAATTTTGAAAATTAGCACAGTCACCTAATTGAATAAATTGTGGGAGTGAAAAGTTAAGTTTCGGCTTACATAGATTATTAGTATAAGTAGCGTTAGCATTTTACAAAAAACGTTTGCACAATGAGTTTAAGCTTAGTTGGGAGTATAAAAAGAGGATGACGATATCAATTCCCTGGAGACACCCATTTTGTGTGAATCCCGTTCCATGATACCATTTTTGAAAATCAAGCATGTTATTCATTTATGTTCTAGTTTAAATTTCTCGCATCAAATAAAAAGTCAAAACGGGGTATACTTGGTATTCTTTTGATCCTTTCATTACTTCATATGATTGGATTGCTAGGGACTAGCAATAGCTTAGTGTGGGGGATTGATGAGTGTCTAAATACTCATCATTTTACACCCATTTAAGACACAAAAATAACCAAAAACACCCAAATATATTGCAGATATCCTTGGTTTTGTGTTTTTATGTGTTTCAGGTACAAAGGATTGAAAACGGAGCGAAAACGGGCATTTTTGGAGCAATTCGACAGCGATTGTGCATTTGGTCAAGAAGAGTCAAAGTCAAAGTCAAAGCCAACCCCAGAAATATCTAAATAACACAAATGGTCCTTGGATTTATTTTTCAGATATTGGCAGCCTAGGTCCTTGGGATTTCAGATTTTACATATTTGGTCCTTGCACTTTAAACCTTAAACCAACACCACCATTCCCTAAAATAAACCCAAAATCCAAAACAAATAAACCCAACCCTTTATCCTAACCATTAACCCAACATCCCAACTCAGCCCAACCTTTTATTAAATAACCCAACCCGGTTTATCTTTTATTCAAGCCCATCTTTTATCTTAACGAAAACCCAAACCCGGCCCTTTTGTGTTTTAACTAAACACAACCAGGTCTGACCTAGGTCAACCTTATCTTTCTCTTATCCTTTCCCGCCCAACCAAAAAGTACCCCAACACCATCATCACCACCTCTGCCACACTCAACCTCCCCCTACTAATCACATGTCCTCTCCCCTACCCTTCACGAGATACCATCTTCACGTGATGCACATTTCCAAGCTGGCAATCCACACCACAAAATGGGCGCCAAAACAATATTTAAGGGCTGTGATGACTCCTTTTCTAATCCAAGGGTTGGGATTTTGTCCAAAGAAGCACACAAGATTTTCCCACTGACTTATCTCACAAAAGAAACACATCGTGAAGACTTTAGCTTTATTTTTTTTAGTATAAATAGATAAGTCTTGTAAGCCTTCAAGGCAGGTTTTATTTTAGCATTTTATTTTAAGGTACTTGTATTTTCTCTTGTATTATTGTTATCTTAAATTTCCAGTATTGTAATTCGAAGCTTAGTTTTAATTCAAGTTTATCTGATTTGGTCAACTGTGGTCAACCACTGCTTATTGTTGCTTAATCTTTCTTTTTCTCTGCTTAATTAATGTTTATGATGATAGTTTGGACCAGTTAAGTAGAATTAGGATAGCTCAGTTTATTTGCCTTAAAACACCTTAAAAAGCAAAATAAAAAATTTAGCTTAAGTCAATTTAGCTTATTCAGTGCTTTTCAGGCCTTATTTTCAGCTTTTTAGGATAGAAATTTAGTGATTTAGCATTAATGTTCAGAGTTTTAGTCCTTGTTAAACCACTTTAGTTTAAAACTGCAAATGCAGATTTTCAAAGGAGTGTTTGGAAAAGCTTTTTCCTAGGCCATTTAGCACCTGCACTGTTCACATGTCATTTGCTTAAGTTCATTTGAGCTTATTTTAGTCTGATGTAACTGTTTTCAGAAGCTTTAAGTTTGTTTTGAACATTTTGAAGTTTTTGTTTAAAGTGGTGAAACCTTGAAACCATAAGCTGCTCTTAATAGCTATTTATTAAGCTGAGCTTGTGAGCTCATATTTTTGTCACCTTTGAGTCTCTTTCAAATAGCCAATATCCATTTCAGAAATGTGCTTTAACCAATTTAGTTTTTGCCAAGTCTGAGATCACAAAAATCCTGGTCTGCTTTTTACAGTCACAACAGTGTCACAACCCACTTTTTGAGCTTAATTTTAGTTAAGCTAAGTTAGGATTTAACTTATGATTCTGATTTTACAAGAAGCTTGTAGTATGAGATTTATCTGTTTAAATTTGTTTTAGGGATTAGAGCTTATTAGGTAGCTTATTTATAGTCTGCAAGTAAGCCCCTAGAACCTGTTCTGTCCTGCACATTTGCCCTGCACAGATTTCTTGTTTTCTGGCATCTGATCTAGCCTCCAATTGGTTAAGCAATTGATGTCAAATTTTGGGCATAATTGGGTTAGTAGTAGTCTGACATATAAGCTTCAAGTTGTAGCTTTTTGTTTCCTCCCAAGAGTTTTTCCCTAGCTTATAGGATAGCTTAAAGTAGGTGATCCAGTATCTTGAATCTGTCATAAGTAGTGATCTGTGCAGAAGCTTAACAGCTTATTGCATGAGCTTATCTGAGGTTTTTGTGTTTGTTTAAGCTTGTATAAGTGTGTTTAATCATTCCTGAGCTTTTTGTAATTTTTAGAGCTTCTTAGCTTATTTTTGTGCTTTTTTGCAAACTGCTTATTAGCCCAACTGCTTATTATAGGTTAGGTAGTTTCTGCTTTTATTTTTCCTAGGTAGAAAATATAATTTTAGACTTACCTGTAATTTTTCAGAATTTTCCAAAGTCATTTAATATTTTTAAATCATTTAAATAGTTTCTTTTAGTTTTTAATTCATAAAAAATAATTTAAAAGTCAGAAAAATAAAATTCTTTTTTTTTTTAATTTTCTTTTATAATTTTGAGTGTAGGAAAATTAATTTGGTACTTGTAGGATTAGATTTCCATAGATTTTTCTTTTAGGCTCGTTTTTAGATTTCCCGACTCACGTTTTTAGTGTAATTGATTTACGTTTAATTTTTCTTTGTAAATTTATTTCCCATATCTTTAGTAGAGTTTAAAAACCCAAAAATCAAAAATCCAATCATCAAGCATTTTAATTCCGAACCAAAAACAAAATCCTCGATTCACACCTCGCTGGGACACGACCCGGGTGATCACTTGCCCGGTATCACACACATCACATTCACGGGTTTTGCAAGTTTGACTTTTCCTAAGGTTTGACTTGTCATTTCCCAAAGTATCACGTGTGCACGATACTATATTTATATATATATACTACACACGGATCAGTTACCAAAGTGATGAATTTGGGTCACCCTCACCTGGCCTCCGATCCCCGTCTGTTGAACCTGCTGGTAACGAGGAAGGGAATACTGCTCTCACTGTTCAGCCACCGAGTCCCTCGTTCGTCCATTCAGGTTTGTTCCGCATGATTTGTTTGCTCTATTTGTACAAGTAGTTGTTTCGGTTCTAACATTTTCGTTATTTTTAGCTCATGCCTCCGGAGTTCAGGAGCGGCCCCTTGCCTTCTCATCCGGTCATGCGGGCGAGGGAGAGGGTGAGTGACTTGGTGTTTTCTTTATTCGTCCCCTTTTTTCTTTCCTTAATCTTTTATTTGTGTGTCGCTCGTTTACCTTAGGTACTTCTGTTGATCGTTTTGGCGACCGGGTCTTCACTCCCCAATGGGGATTGACTGAGGGGTCGAGAATGAACAATGCCGCTAATTGCCGGGATATGTTGAAGAATTTGTTCACTCCTGCGGATTATGAGTTTTTTAATGATGGGATGTCCGATCAGGGAGCTCTCAAGCGGTCTTGGCGTTCGTTAGGAATGTGCATGCAGACCCAAACGAACGTGCTCTTGCATTTCGAAGAACTTTCCGAGCGGTTTGCTGATCTCTCCCACAAGCATGATTCTTGTAAGGATGTTGAGCTCCGGTACAAGGAGTGTAAAAAAGACTTGCTGGGGACCAAGGCTGAGAGGGACGCTGCGATTGATAAAGCCGCCCGGATTGAGCAAGAGAAGCTGGACTTAGTTGTTGTTGGGGCCGAACAGGCCAATAAAATAAGAGACTTGGAGGCTAAGCTCGCCGCATCGGAGGCTGAGAGTCGAAAGTTGGGGAAGGAGAAAGAGGATTTTGCTGTACAGTGTGGGCAGGGGGTGGTTGCCAAGCAGCGCCTGATCCGGGATTATTTCCCTACCTTTGTCCGACGGCTCCTTCAAAGTGCCAAGTACAAGAAGAGTTTGTCTATTTCGTTCAACATGGCCATTGTTGCCGGATGGCTTAAAGGGGTGCAAGAGGGTCGCTCCCCCGAAGCTGTGAAAGCTATTCTGGATGCCTCATCCGGATTCGATCTGGAGGTCTATGACAAGCTTAACTCGGCTTGTGATGAGTTGTTTGACAAGAGGTACCCCTATGTGGACAAGATTGCTAATGCCTATCTTCGACCCCCAGCAGAGCTACAAAATTTGTTACCGGACGAGACTCCTCCCACTCCTGGTCAAGGATGCTCTGGCTCTGCGCAGCCTTGATTTTTGTAATAGCTTAGTTTATCTTTAAGTGATGGTTTTCGCTTTGTATGGAACTTGTTGGAACAAACAATATTGTCTCTTGTATTTTTGTTTATTCGGTAATAGCCATTCGTCCGCCACCTGGCGGGCTGAAAATTTTGTCCTGACAATCTCTTAGATTATTTGTGTGTATTTTTGTGATGAGTAAAATCGCTCAATAAATATTATTCGGATTTGAATATAGCATGCCACGGAATGCAACCGTTCGGTGAATAGCACCTGTGTTCTTGCCATGTGAATAGCACATTTAGGGAATATAACCGTTCGGTGAATAGCACCTGGGTTCTTCCCATGTGAATAACACATTTGGGGGATGTAACCGTTCGGTGAATAGCACCTGGTTTCTTCCCATGTGAATAACACATTTGGGGAATGCAACCGTCCGGTGAATAGCACCTGGGTTATAAGTAATAGACATTGACTACGCATTCGATCGAAGGTAGCTAACCGTCCGTCGGAGTCACTAACAACTTATGCCTAACATCAATTTGCCGGAAAAATTGCTATCATCCCAACTTGGAATGTAGCCCATATTTCAAATACACTTGGTCAAGATTACATTTGTTACATATAGCATCTTCTTAAATTCATTGCGTTCTAAGTGCTTGGCACTTCTCTATCCTCCATCGTCATTAACTTGTAGGAGCCGTTCTGAAAAGCCTCTATCACTCGGTATGGACCCTCCCAAGTGGGTCTAAGCTTTCTCAAATTCTCCACTCTGCTAGCCTCGTTCTTTCGGTACACAAACTCTCCAACCTTGAAGGACATCGAACGGACCCTCTTATTGTAATACTGCTCCACCTTAGACTTGTACTTTGCTTCCCTTATGGCTGCCGCTTCCCGCCTTTCTTGCAATAAGTCTAAGTTTAGACGCATTTCCTCTTCATTCATCCCTTCTTGAACCATCATGGTCCTGTGCGTCGGCATTCCAATCTCGGCTGGGATCACTGCTTCGCTCCCATACGTGAGACTGAACGGCGTTTCCCCATTACTCGTCTTTAGAGACATTCGGTGAGCCCAGAGAATGTTGGGGAGTTCGTCCACCCAGCCGGCCCTTTCTCTGCCTAAGCATGTCTTTATTCCATTCATCAAACTTTTGTTTACTCTCTCCACTAGCCCATTAGCCTGCGCGTGTGCCACTGCCATATTTATCTGTCTGATCTTCAACTTTTCACACCAGGTTTTGAATGGATCCTTTACAAAGTTCGTCCCATTATCTGTGACGATGACGGCTGGCAGGCCGAACCGGCACCCTATATTGTTCCACACAAATTTGATGACTTCTTTCCCTATGGTTTTGGCCAAGGGTTTTGCTTCGATCCATTTCGTGAAGTAATCAATCGCGACTATTACATACTAAACCTTCCCTGGTGCCGCTTGTAGGGGGCCGAGGACATCCAACCCCCATTGATAGAATGGCCACGGTGCCATGATGGATGTCATGAGACTTTTGGGCAAGTTAGGTACCGGAGCGTGTATCTAGAAAGAGTCACACCTTTGTATTTCCTCCCTTGCGTCTCGATGCATGGTTGGCCAATAGTATCCCTGACGGATAGCTTTTTCTACCACCGAGCGTGGGCCGGAGTGCATCCCGCACGCCCCCATATGCAATTCCCGAATGACATAATTGGCTTGTAGAGGGCCAACGCATCGCAGCATAGGCATCAAATAAGACTTCTTGAAGAGTAAGTCCCCTTCCATGACGTATTGGTTGATCTTCATCCGAAGGGCTCTGGCTTCGTTCTTGTCATCCGGCCATATCCCTTCCTTAAGACACCTTACAATCGGAGTCATCCAATTGTCCCCCTCTTCTTCCATTACAGCATTGACCTCCGTTGTTTCCACCGACGGTTTGCTTAATACTTCCACCAGAATTTCCTTAGTGAGATGGTTGAATGCAACTGAAGCCAACTTGCCGAGGATGTCTGCCTTCTGATTTTGGTTGCGGAGAATGTTTGCTATCCGGAACTTCCGAAAGTGGCTTATGTTGCTTTTTGCTTCGGCCAGATATTTGATCATGTTCTCGCTGCAGGCCACAAATTCGCCGTTGATCTGTCTGGCAACCAACTGGGAATCAACCTTTACGGACAGTGCGGATACCTTCATTTCTTTGGACATTCTCAGTCCGCCGAGGAGCGCCTCATACTCCTCCTGATTGTTTGTGCTTTTGAAGTCCAGCCTGAGAGCATATATGCATTCGGTTTTTGTTGGACTAATCAGAACCAGACCCGCTCTGGATCCACTTTTTCTTGACGCTCCGTCCGTATAGAGCGTCCACTCATTCTTTTCATCTGGAATCTTTGGCTCGGCTGTTACTTGCTCCACCATTCTTCCGCTACTATCCACGGGGATTTCATTTATGAAGTCCGCCAGCACCTGGCCTTTGACGGCGTTCCTAGGTTCGTACACTATATCATACGTTCCCAGTTCGATCGAATATTTTGCCAACTTTTCGGAAGATTCCGCTTTACTTAGGATCTGCTTGATTGGTTGGTCGGTGATGACCTTGATTGGGTGTGCTTCAAAATACCTCCTGAGCCTTCTGGACGTGTGAAGCACTGATAAAGCCAGCTTTTCTAGGGGAGCATAATTACACTTGGCCTCATGCAGAGTCCTGATAACATAATGAACCGGGAGTTGTTTTCCATTTCGTTCGACCAGCAGAACGGCACTGACCGTTTCTTTCGCAGCGGCCAAGTAAACACATAGCGTTTCCTTCTGCTTGGGGGAAGCTAAGGAAGGAAGGTTGACAATGACCTTCTTGAGTTCTTGGAAGGCTTTTTCTGCATCCTCCGTCCAACGATATTCGTCCTTGTTGGTCTTCGTGATATTATTCAAAGTTTCGAAGAAAGGGAGGGCTCTTTCAGCCGATCTGGCAAGGAACCGGTTCAGGGCGGCCAGTTTCCCCAATAAGCTTTACAATTCCCTTAGTGTACGGGGGGACTGCATATCTGTAATAGCCTTTGTTTTTGCCGGGTTTGTTCGTATACCCTCAGATGTTACCATGTATCCTAAGAACTTTCCCTTCTCAACACCGAATGAACACTTTTTGGGGTTAAGCTTCATGTTTATCATCCTGAGATTGTCAAATGTTTCCGCTATATCAGCCAACAATGCCTTCTCCGTTGAACTCTTGATCACCATGTCATCGACGTACGCTTCTAGGTTCCGGCCGATCTGGGATTGGAAAGCTGAATCTACCAATCGTTGGTATGTGGCCCCTGCGTTCTTTAGACCAAATGGAATCTTGGTGTAACAATAGGTTCCTTGGTCTGTGTAGAAGGCTGTTTTTTCCTCATCTTCTTCGGCCATTTGCACCTGGTGATATCCCTTGTAGGCATCCAAGAAGCACTTATACTTGGAGCCTGGTATCGATTCTATCTTTAAGTCAATTTCTGGAATGGGGTAGTAATCTTTTAGGCATGTAGAGTTAATGTTCTTGAAATCAATACACATCCTCCAGCTTCCGTCCCCTTTTTTCACTAATACCGGATTTGATATCCAAGTCGGATACTTGACCGGCCTTACTATGCCCGCTCTTAACTATTCGGCCACTTCCTTCGCCACCGCTTGGCTTTTCTCCATTGAAAGAGTTCTTCTTTTTTGACTGACGGGGGTTACTGACGGGTTGGCATTCAGCGTATGTTGTATAATTCGTCGGGGAACACCCGTCATGTCGGTTGGTTCCCATGCGAAGACATCCAAACTTCTCTTGAGGAGGATCTTTAAACTTTATGAGCCGGATGGAGATATATTTCGCCCTATAGTCACAAGTTGATCCGGGTAGGCTGAGTTTACAAGGATTTCCTCATTTAAGCCAACTTCTTTCTGCTCCTCCTTCTTCTCTTCTTTTTCCGCCATCCTTCTCTTGTCTACCCCTCGGCACTCGTATACCAAGGCGGTTTACGTGACCAACGTAGCTATTCCCCCGGGAGTGGGGAATTTCATCATTGAATGAATGGTTGAGGGGATAGCTCGCAGCTTCTTTAATCCCGTCCGTCCAATTATTATGTTATAGGAAGACGATGCAGATACCACAATGAACTTCATGATCATTCGACTGCACAAACCGTCACTCCCAAAGCACACATCAAGTTCTATTTTACCTAGCAGCTTTACCTGCTCCCCCGAGAAACCTACCAAAGTCGTCACTGTCTCTACTATCTTGACTCTGATGGACGAATGCAAGTTGTCGAAGCAATGTTTATACATGATTTCGCACGAGGCGCCTTCATCCACATGGACCCTTTTTACCAGGCACCCAGCCACCTCAGCTTCCACTACTATGGCCTCTTCGGATAGGTCATCCGTCGAGACTGGGGGAAAAGTTATGGGTACATTCATCCAGTTCTCTGTGGTTGTCATCGTTTTTCTCTTTTTATCTTCCCCCCGGCAATCGACCATGTTGATTATCTTTCCTTTTTGTGGGCCATCTTTTTTGTGCTGAGCCTTCTCCCTTTGCCGCACGTCTTTGACTAGGTGGTTTAACTTACCGGACTCCAAGGCTAATTCCAATTGTTTTTTTAACTGATAGCAATCGTTGGTGTAATGTCCCTTTTCCCCGTGATAGTCACAGTATCGATCTAAGTTTTCCTTCCACGGCATGCCGGGCAGCGGAGGTGGTTGGGGTAGCCGAAGATGATGCTCAGTCGCCAGGATTTCCTTCGGTGTGCACTTCAGTGATTCTAGCGTCGGTCGGTTTTTATCATCTCTGATCCTGTAGGTCCACACGAGTTATGGATCTAAGTAGCCTGTGTTACTTAATAGACAACTTGAATAAATCCAAATTGATCTAAGTGAGAAACTCTAAACAGGTTGTTGATTGTTAATGCGGAATCTTAACAATAACAATGAAGAACACAATTTACTAACTTCTTAATTCTATTAATCTTTTCTAAGCTTCACAATGTCGTCTAACACTATATCGAACATTACATAATGCCTTAGGGTTCCTTTTATACTCTAAGGAAAACCCTAGATACAAAACGTGTGAAAGGATAAACATATCTTCTAATAAGATAACTTATACGACTATATCCTTTCCTAAAATATAGCTAACTATTCTGTTAAAAAAAACAGACTTAACTAAATACGTCTAAACAGACTTAACTATATAACTATGCCTACCAGACTTAACTTTGTACTGGCAGACTTAACTATGACTTGACTAACACTAACAGACTTAACGAGTACATTAGAAGACTTAAGTCTGTTCTTCTAATAATTCCCAACAATCCTCCCCTAACTTGATCTTCATGCTCCATGAACTTCAAGTTTCTTTCTTGATAAGCTTCCTGAGGATTGAACTCTAATATCTTGGAATTATTTTGAACTTCAAATCTTCAAATCATCATATATGATCTTGTGCAGCAACCTTTACTTCAACGATCTTTTCACCATCTGATCTTTTCAGAAACAGTGACTATTTGTACATCAATTCTTAAAGTTTCATACTATTCTCATCACTTTTAGGTGTGTGAAGTCCTGTGAGAGGTGAATCATTGAAAATTAATGGATTTGATGTCTCTTTACCAGATAGCCATTAACTCTGGAGTAGCCAATGTTTGATGTAAACACCATGGTACATTGATAACCATTTCAACTCTTTGTACATGAAACATGGTGAGTTGAAATACCATATGATTTTTAGCAAATCATCAGCTATCAACGGATTTGTTTTGTCTTTACCAAAAGCCGTTTGCTTTTGGACTAGCCAATTCTTTGGTGTATTACAACAATCACCTTGGTGAATTGATAACCAGTTATGGTTTTCCCACAGCCTTTACCACAAGCCATACTCTTGTGGGCTAGCCAACTCTTCACTATCACAGACATGGTGAGTTGATTACCATACAATTTTTGGCAAATTGTCAGCCATAAACGGATTTGAGGTATCTTTACCAGAGCTGTTTGCTCATGGATTAGCCAGTCCTTATGTGGATTAGACATGGTGGACTGATAACCATTTGTTGTGTTAGTGCAAAGCACCTTCACCAAGTGAGAAATTCCAATAATCTCACTTAACAACTTGGAAAATTCTTTCAAACACCCCAAATAGCCTCCTTTTGAGACTGCATCTTAATTAACTCCAAGAGTTGATTGCATACCTCATCATCCTTATACCCTAACAGCTTCTTCTCAAGCATGTCCTTACATATCCTTGGGTGTAGAGGATATTCAACTTCAGCTAGCATGTAAATGTGAGCACTCTGCAAAGTCAAACAATGAATCTGACAACTCTCAAAATACCTCCATCTTACAATTTCTTGTTGATAAGGTAGCTTCCAAATGTTGTCAGTTCTTGATGGTGGATCAAACATTGTCTTCAAATCTCCCCAAAGATCATCTCTGCTCAAGTCATTCAATAAACCTGGAAAGTTCACATAAACAATCTCTGTATAATCTTCCCTGATTATTCTATAAGCACCTTTCTTACCAGATTTAATGATCTCCCAATTCACAATTTTGGCTGGCTGAGCTGAACTTTCTGGAATAGAACCCATGGTGAATTCCTCAGATGAGGGTTCTTCTTCCTCTTGTACCTTTTCTTTAGAACCTAATTTTCCCTTTCTAGCTGCTCTCTTTCTTCTAGTCCAAGTTATGATGGGCTTTTTGACCTCTGTTTCTTCCTTTACAGCCTCAGATACCTTCTTAGTCTCAGATGTCATTTCAACTTCAGATACTTTTTCTATCTTTTCTTCTTCAGACACCTTTTGCCTTTTAAAGCTCCTGGTTGGGAATTAAATATTCTGAAGATTAAGTATTGGGAAATTCTCTTAATTGATTAATTCTGGTTGCAGTAATGGTAAGTCTGGTTGGTACCTGGTTAAGTCTGGTATTTGAATATTAAGTCTGGTGGTTAAGTCTAGTGATTAATTTTGGTGAGTACCAAAATTAAGTCTGCTCTTCGAATGTTAAGTCTGCTTGTTGGATGGATAAGTATTGAAAAGATATTTGTGTACTAAAGTCAAGTATATACGGTAGATAATATCTTTGGACAAAGTGTTCAGTAACAAGTTGTGTACATAGATACATGTTGTACCTATGTTACTGACACACATAAGATAAGCTAGCATGTGTTCGACAAGACTTAACAATATTGTAAAGATCTTTCTTAGACTATAAAAGAAAGATCTTAGACTAGATATATGTGTGACTAATTAAGTGCTTAAAATCATAACTGTTAAGAACATAGAACAAACACAACAATATCATAAGTCATAGAAACATAAGATTCAAGGTTTTGTAACCCTAGTGATTGTGAAGATCACTCGTATTATCTTGAATAATATTGAATCGTTTGGTGTTAACATTGCATGTTCATTGTTTGTTACTAAAGCATTACTTTCCATTTCCATAACCAAAATAACCTTCTAAGTGTGATTAAGTAGATTCCGCATACTTAATCATATTAACTCAATATATCATATACACAAAGTAGCAAAGGTCTAACAACCTTATAGTGTATCGTGCATCCTCTCAATTGGTATCAGAGAAAGGCTGATATAGTTGATTTAGAAGAAAAAGAAGAAATGGACGTGGAAGCTATTCAGACAAATGTTGCTGCAAAGTTACCAATGCTCAAACATAACGAGTTTGAGATGTGGAGGTTAAGGATAGAGCAATATTTCCAAGTGCAAGATTATACACTGTGGGAAATTATTGAAGATGGAGACTCTTTCAAGCCTACAACCACTACATCCACAGTTGAAGGCAAGGTGGTGACAACTCTGCAGACCAAGCCAACATCTGCAGAAGAAAGAATAAAGAAGAAGAATGACCTAAAGGCCAAAAGTATGTTGATGAAATGAACAACTGATAAACTTCAGCAAGTTCAAAGATGCAAAATCTTTGTTTGAGGCCATTATTGCAAGGTATGGTGGCAATGAAGCCACCAAGAAAACCCACAAGACTCTTCTTAAGCAACAATTTGAAAACTTCACATCAACCAACCATGAATCATTAGACCACATGTTTAACAGGCTTCAGAATATTGTGAGCCAACTTGCTATTCTTGGGGTTGAAATACCTCAAGAAGATTTAAACTCAAAATTTCTGAGAAGCTTACCTGAAGAGTGGGCTATGCATGTTGTTGTCTGGAAGAACAAGTCAGACATAGACACCATGGAGTTAATGGACTTGTATAGCAACTTTAAGATTGTGGAACAAGATTTGAAGAAAACTGGAGGTACTAGCTCAAGTACTGGGAACACGGCATTTATGTCATCTCCTAGTACCTCAAGTCCAGTTAAAGATGAGAAGGTTGATGATGATGTTGGTGCTGCTAGTTCATCAAGCAGTACCATGGGTATTTTGGATGAGAAAACATGTTGTGCTTTTCTCACAAGAAAGAATGATGGGTCCATGTTAACTTATGAAGACCTCCAAGAGATCAATGATGATGATCTGGAGGAAATGGACCTAAAATGGCAAATTTCTCTTCTTAGCATGAGGGCTAAGAAGTTCTATCAAAGGACGGGGAAGAAGCTCACAATCAGCAGCAATGATACTGCTGGTTTTGACAAGTCAAAGATAAAGTGCTACAACTGCCACATGATGGGTCACTTCTCAAGAGAATGTAGAAGACCAAGGCAGCAAGATAGCAAGAATAGAGGTTTTGGAAGCAGATCCAAAATAGAGGAGGTTACTGAGCCAAAAGCTATGGTAGCTATTGATGGCTTGGGTTTTGATTGGAGCTTCATAGCAGATGAAGAAGAAACTTCTTCTCAGATGGCACTTATGGCTTTTTCTGCTACTGAGGTACAAAATCATAAAGTTTGTTCTAATACTTGTACTACTCTTAAAGAACTACAAACTTTAATCAAACATTATGATGACCAAAAGAAAGAGCTAAGCAACACTCATCAAGACTTAGTAAATTATAAGTGTGGTTTAGCATCTGTAGAAAAGCAAATCCTATATTATAAAGAAAATGAACTTGCTTTTTCGGATGACAAAGCTCTTCTTAAACAGGACATATTCTTTAGAGATGCAGAAATTAAGCTTTTAAGAGATGCTTATGATAGGATTAAAGCAAAAAATGATAATATTCAATTAAGTGTAGAAACTCTAGATCATGCTTCTAGGGGTGTTTTTAACATGATTGAATGTCAAGTGATCAACAGAGCTAAGTCAGGAATAGGATATATGAGTGTCCCACCTCCATACAAAGGAATCCCTAAACCCCCAGGGATTGACCTAGAAAATTCAGGTGTCCCTGAATTTCAACAACCTGAGCTACAATATGGTGTACAGCCAAAAACAAACCTAGTTGTTGATGAACCTAAGAAAGTAAGTGAAAGTTTAAGTAAAACTTCACTTCCTGAGGACAAGGTGTCCTCTGTTAGAAGATCAGATAGAGTAGTCATTGAAGACTGGGTATCTGTTGATGAAGAAGATGAACATGTTATGTCTAAACCTGAAGTGGTTAAGAAAGCAGGAACAAGTGTTCCTAAGATAGTCAAACAAGATGCTGTTAGGCCTAAATCAAACATTAAACATGTTAGGCAACCAGTTAAATATTATGAACAATATAGATCCTCTAGCAAGCCCAGAGGTAACCAAATAAATTGGAATGGCCTCAAGTCTAACCAATTAGGTGATGACTTTGATTTTTATAACAAAGCTTGTTTTGTATGTGGAGAATTTGACCATCTTGCAGCTTTCTGCAACCAAAGGGTATCTGGATATTCAAACAATAGGGTGAATTACAAAAGGCAAACTCCTCAATTTCACTTTCACTCTAATGCTAAGAGAACAAAACCCAGAGCAGTTACAAAAGCAGTTTCTACTGCTAGACCATTCATAACTGTTAACCCAAGATCAACAGTTAACAATGCAAAATCAACTTACAAAATTGCATCAAAAACTGTTAAAAGGCCCATTCAATCAAAAGCAGTGGTCCAAAAACAAGTTTGGAAAATTAAGGGTACAACTGCAAAGCCAGCAGTTAATACTGCTAGGCAAGTAGTTAATACTGCTGCTTGGGGAAACAGGGCAAATGCTGTTAAGGCCTCAGCATGTTGGATTCTTAAATCCAATGTTACATAAACTGTTCTCAAGAGATTAAATTTCATTGATGCAAGAGGCAGGTCCAAGTCAGTAATGGCTTGGGTCCCCAAAGGAAACTAATACTCCTTATTACTGTGCAGGAACATTCAATTGATAAACAAGAGGATCAAGGATACTCAGATAGTGGATGTTCAAGGCACATGACAGGCAACAAGTCTTATCTCTCAGATTTTCAATCAATAGATGGAGGCTATGTTACCTTTGGAGGAGGTGTTGGTGGAAAATTTTCTGGTAAAGGTACCATTAAAACTGGAAATTTAGACTTTGAAGATGTATACTTTGTAAGAGAACTTAAGTATAATCTCTTTAGTGTCTCACAAATATGTGATAAAAAGAAAAAAGTTCTTTTCTGTGACACTGAATGTCTTGTGCTTTCTCCTGATTTTAAGATGCCTGATGAAAGTCAAGTACTTCTTAAAATTCCTAGAAAGGGCAATATGTACAGTGTTGATATGAAGAACATTGTTCCTAAAGAGGCACTTACTTGTTTACTTGCAAAAGCTACATTATAGGAGTCACTTAAATGGCATAGAAGGCTTGGTTACATTAACTTCAAAACCAACTTCTTGATTATGGGTACAATTTCATGAACACTGTCATTCATATTGATAATAGTAGTACAATTTGCATTATTAAAAATCCAGTGCAACATTCTAAAACAAAACACATTGAAATTAGACATCATTTTATTAGAGATTGCAATGAGAAAAGATTAATTCAAGTTCTTAAAATTGCTTCAGAACACAACTTTGCAGATCTGCTAACAAAAGCTTTTGATGTTGGAAGGTTTCAGTACTTGGTAGCAAGTATTGGAATGCTTAATCTTTGAATTTTTCAATCTGATGTGTTTTTGCATATAAATTTTTGGTTGTGCTGCTAACCTTATAAATTAATGCTTCTATTACAAAAGTTTGTGCTGCTAGTACAAATTTAAATTATGTTATTCATACAGTTAGTCCTATGATTACTCTAATTCAAGACAAGTACTTTGTTCATTGTTCTTCTGGTTTTAGACTAACAATTTCAGGTATGAATATTTGAGCACAAAGGAAGTTTCAAGTGAAATGTATGAGCAGCAGAATGATGATACTAGTTGCTGACATAATAGGTTCATGATAGAAAGAGTTTGGGAATTTAAAAACTCCTTAAAACTTCTTTCTTGAAACCTGATTATGATGTTTCACGTTGAATTAATGGTTCAGTTAGTCAGATAGTAACTGACTCAACTCACTTTCTATCATTTTATACTTTCAAGTATAATGAGCAAGTCTAAGGACATCTGATAGAAAGAACAGCTAGTAAAAGTGAATCTAACACTTGTGTTAGAGGCAACAATTGCTATGAGCTGGAAACCCTGTCAAGAAAACCTTTTGAATAGGTTTATCTTTACACAGGCAGTTATTTATAACTGAAAAACATTGGTTCTCACACAACCAGAGGTTGCTTTAAACCGAATTCTAGATTAAGTGTCTGTTATACACTTAATCCTTTTAAAATGGTTGAAAGCAGTATGATTTTTCTATAATAAAATCATGAACATACTGCTAAGTCAAAAGTTTCTTAAAAAGGAATTTTCAAAGGGACTCAGTAAAACCATCCATTGATGGATAATGAGTCTATCCCCCATGAATCACCTCTCATAGGAATTAACACACCTAGAAGTGATGAGGGCAACACATAAACTCTTAAGGAATTGATGGCTTCATGTACAACATTGTCTGAAAACAAGTTCACATTGGTAGACCAGATAATAATGGGATGATGGTGAGAGATCTTCCAAACAGGGGAGGATAAAATGTTATTTGTATCTCAGGGCTAAGGAAAGTACTGATATTGCTGAAGTCAAAGAACAGAAAGCAGATGAGTTACTGAGAAAGATATTCAATCTCACAGAATAGAAGAAAGCTCAGATCAAGGGTCTGACTATGAAGTGTTTGCAAGATCCTCACAATCAGAAATTCAATTCAGAAGAAACATGTTGAAAAGGGTTCACATGTTTAGGGGAGGATTGTTGGAAATTAAATATTCTGAAGATTAAGTATCGGGAAATTCTCTTAATTGATTAATTCTGGTTGCAGTAATGTTAAGTCTGGTTGGTACCTGGTTAAGTCTGCTGGTTAAGTATGGTCTTTGAATATTAAGTCTGGTGGTTAAGTCTAGTGATTAATTCTGGTGAGTACCAAAATTAAGTCTGCTCTTCGAATGTTAAGTCTGCTTGCTGGATGGATAAGTATTGAAAAGATATTTGTGTACTAAAGTCAAGTATATACGGTAGATAATATCTTTGGACAAAGTGTTCAGTAACAAGTTGTGTACATAGATACATGTTGTATCTATGTTACTGACACACATAAGATAAGCTAGCATGTGTTCGACAAGACTTAACAATATTATAAAGATCTTTCTTAGACTATAAAAGAAAGATCTTAGACTAGATATATGTGTGACTAATTAAGTGCTTAAAATCATAACTGTTAAGAACATAGAACAAACACAACAATATCATAAGTCATAGAAACATAAGATTCAAGGTTTTGTAACCCTAGTGATTATGAAGATCACTCGTATTATCTTGAATAATATTGAATCGTTTGGTGTTAACATTACATGTTCATTGTACGTTACTAAAGCATTACTTTCCATTTCCATAACCAAAATAACCTTCTAAGTGTGATTAAGTAGATTCCGCATACTTAATCATATTAACTCAATATATCATATACACAAAGTAACAAAGGTCTAACAACCTTATAGTGTATCGTGCATCCTCTCACTCCTTCTGATTGAGTCCTCATAATCAATAGGCTTGTAATTGTGATCTCTTTCATAAGCTCTGAGGTAAAACTTTTCAACTTCCTCATATGACATTCCTCTCATCTTTTCAACACTGGAAAGCATCATATTCTTCAAGTAAATTTTCATATATGACATCTTTTTTTGCTTAGTGAGCTTCTTGGTAGTGCTCTTCCTCTTTTGAGTCTTCTTGATTTTCTTCATTAATCCTCTAAGAGTATCTGTCTCCATTCTTGCATTCATGAACTCAACAAGTTTTGTTGCCCTTTCATCAACTGTTAAACTTGTATCAGCTTTGAGTTCTTCCATCTTAGCCTTAAGCTCATCATCATCTTCAATCAATGACATGTATGGATCATCATTGAATTCTTCTTGCAACTTCTTAGCAAACTGTTCATCTCTTTTCTTTAACTCTTCAAGTTTGTCTTTTTCAGCTGCTTCCTCAGCCTGAATTCTAGAAATCTCAGCTAAGCTTGCTTCTTCCTCAGCTTGTTTCTTCTTTGATTTCTTTGGTTGAGGAATTTCTTCAACCATCTGCTTTCCTTCCCTTTGAGTTGCAGCAGACTTAACCTCTTGAGCAAACTTAACTTGATCAGATTCATCACCACCAGACTTAACAACATCACCAGACTTATCTTTTTCACTAACAGACTTAACATCAGACTTAACTTTCTCAGACTTATCATTACCAGAATTAACAACCTCAGCAGACTTAACTATATCCTCATCAGAATTAACCTCTTCATCAATTACCAACTTTTTCTTTAGCCTTCTCTTCTTCCTTTGTTGAATTTTGCTAAGAGATTGTGCTAAGGTTTCTGTTACTTCCAATCCCTCTGGACTTATGTCTGTATCTCCAGTTGGTTTTGCTTAAGCTGGAGTCTTAAAAGTCTGTTCTTCATCCAAATTCCTCCCCTGTTTGGAAGAATTTTCCTCCGCAACCCCTTCTGTATCACTGAAAGTAACCCCTTTATCCTTCATAATCCTTTCTATCTTCTTGACCTTTCTGACCAAGGTCACAATAGATTTTCCCATGGTTGCATTTGATTTCTCCAAAACAGATATCCTTTCAACTAAGGTAGGAACCAGCTGTAAGAGAGCTTCCACAGTCATTGGAGCTGATTCCGCCTCCTGAGTTGGAGTTGGAACTTGGGTTTGCTGCTCAGGTGAAGGTGGTGGAGGTGTAGGTGATGGTGGTTGTGGTGTAGGTGATCTTGGTTGTGGTGTAGGTGATCTTGGTACCTCTACATGCTCCTCAGTTTCATGATGTGCCTCAACTCCAGATGATGTTCCTGCAATGTTAGTACCACCAGGCAACATAGCAAGCAATAATGGTTTGTGTGTCCCCTGAAATCCCCTTTTCATGTTGCTAAAAAATTTATCTTTAAAGGAAACACACAATTAAGTTTGCATTTTATTCTCAGTTTCAAAGCTCAACACCATTTGAAGAAATCTTGGGTACATTAAAAATTTGTGTTTACTGGTCACATTTGCCACCATGCCATCAAAAATTAGTTTTGAAAAGTTGAAAGCCTTGCCAAGTGAAAGACAGATCAAAGCAGAAGCAATATTGCTTCCAAATTGATCCCATCCACCACTCTTGGGACTTAGGCAGTGTAGCAAATGGTGAATCAAAAACTTCCATTGTGGTGAAAAATGACTTTTCCAAAAGGTAAAACCACCACCATTAATGGGGTATCCAATGTTACCCATACCCTCTAAGATCATATTATTTGATAACATAGTTTCTCCAGAAGCATCATCTAATTTAAGACTACTTCTAATGGATGCTTCTGAGATAGAAAACTCATGATTATCAATGGTTGCCCTTAAATGTAGAGTCCCATCAGTAAGAGTTTCAGAGGTAGCAGTCCCCCAAAACTGTTTGACTAGAGAATCATAGATAGTTGGATTATGTGTTAAGTCATACCTGAGATGTGAGCCTTTCAAAAAATCAACTATCTGTTCAAAACCTTGACTCTTGTTTGGTTTCTTCAAGAATCCCACTTGATTGTGCTTATCACAATATTTGAGTTGGGCCATTTGAGAAGTTGTAAGTTCTGGTTGACTGACGAATTAGGGTTTAATACTGGTAGATAAAATAGAGTGATCTTGGCCGATAATAAAGATTTTAAAATTAGAAGTAAATAATGGATAAAGATGAAACAGTAATCAAATATCATCCATATATACTTCGTTTTCCCAAAAAAATATCAACGGTATTATTTAAATAGGAAAAACATTAAATGTACGACCAGACCTAACGGTAAAAAGATATTTACATTTTAACACTACCAGACTTAATATTGGTCAACCAGACTTAACCAACAATCCACCATATTTAACCAAAATATCAGACAAACATGAATAAAATTCACTAGCATGGCATCCAATTTCCATCCATCCATGCTTTTCCTGGAAAAATTAGTCTAAAACCAAGAAAATATACATATTGCAAGCAGAACGAATAAATACTAACTACCAGAATTAACTCTAATACTCACTACCAGAATTAACTCTAAAGCTACCAGATTTAACTACTACCAGAATTAAATCTACTTAATACTTGTTCTACCAGAATTACAAACTATACATTTAACCTCCCCTTAAATGTAACCTCCCCTCAAATGTAGCTATAAGAGAAATTAGTTTCTCTTAAGGACCCAGGCCTGAGCAGGCTTGGGTCTGCCTTGTGGATCAGCCTACTTGTAAGTCTTATATGAACATGATCCACTGTTGCTTTGGGATTTATAGGTAAGTTCATTCTGAAATGGATCCCAAGACCAACATGCTGAGGCCTTAACAGCAGACCCCCCCATTTCCCTCTACAGCATTAGAATTTGACATTTTTGTTGCATTCTTAACAATGGGTCTCCTCACAGGTGAATGTGATTTAGAAAAATTGTTTCTTTGGTTATATTTGTTCACCTGTGGTCTGTGTGTAACTGGTTGTCTGGGTCTAACAGCATTAACATACCCAGAATTAACTTTGGGCCTAACAGAATTAACTTTTTGCCCACCAGTATTAACATTTGGCCTACCAGAATTAACATTTGGTCTAACAGAATTAACAGATGACCAACCAGAATTAACATTGGCCTAGCAGAATTAAATGGTACTGGTCTAGTAACAAATTGGTTTGCATGGTTAATTCTGGTTACATTATTCCATACTGGTTTAGCCATCACATTATCAGAATTAACACTTCTTTGTCTCTTAATCTCAGCCTCTCTAGCCATTCTTTTTTCATGAAAATCACAGTCTTTAATTAAATGACTAGGGCTTCAACAAACAAAACATCTTTTAGGGGCAAAAGACTGACTTTTCCCTAATTCTCTTTTCTTTCTATCCATCTTGGGTGACTCTCTACTCTTAACATGTTGCCTAGGAGATTTTACGTGTGAGACACAACTAGGTTTAACTATTTTAAGTTCAGTCACAACTGGTTCATTTATCTTAACTGGTTCAGACCTAGACACCTCTTTTGGTTCACTTTCTGATTCAGACTGCTCAGAGACATCTCCAATGGACCCTTCACTGTCATTGGATTGACAGGTAGAGTATTCACTTGATTTGTCATCTGAGTTGGTTTCAGGCATTTGGGGTCCCTTTTTACCATACATAAACAAAGTCTCATCAAGCTCTTCCTTTTGTTGAGGAGTGTAATCTCCATTTAATGGAGGTGGAAATCCTTTAAAGTCATTAGTTTTTATGAATCTATTGTATGTTGGTTTACCAGCTAAGTCACTTTCTGTACTAACCAACACTGTTCTCTCCATCTCTTCCTCATAGCTTAAAACTTCACTATCAGACTTTATCTTATATCCTAAACCAATTTTACACGTTGAACTCATACCAAAATCTACAAGTCTAAACAGATTTTTAGATGAAGCTTTCCATGAGTCTAGTGTTTTCTACAAGGCATCCCTTTCTTTCACAACTTTTATTCCAATTCTTCTATATCTCTTAAGTTTTTCATCTTTTTCATAAATTTCATTTGCTTGGAATGTGAGCTTTTCATTTAAGGCAGATTGCTGTTTTTGATATATGACTATTTATGCTTCTAAAGTTTTAACAGCATTATTATAAGCAAGTATGGTAGCTTCTTGGTTACCTAATTGTTGCATTTGTTCATCACACAAAGATTTAAGACTATTATATGATTTAATGCAAGTTTTGGAACACAAGGATACCTCAGAACTAGAACCAATGGCCATAAATGCATGATTTGGTTCTTCTTCTTCCTCTGTGTGTTCACCCCAGTTGATAGCACCAGCTTCCAAAGTCAGCATACCCATTTCATTTTTCTCTTCCTTATCTGCTTCTTTAGAGAATGAATCTTTCTGCCTTTTCCCATCAGTAGTCACCTTTGATGTGCACTCCCTAGCTAAGTGACCATTTTTGTGACATCTGTAGCACTCAACATTCTTCTTATTGAAGCCAACTGCTGTCTTTCTATCAAATCTTATATTTCTCCCAGTCTGCTTATAGAACTTTTTCACCCTGAGAGCAATCATGGCTATTTGCCACTTTATATCCATCTCCTCAATGTCAACATCATTAATCTGCTCAAGGTCATCACTAAGAAGATCTGCTTCTTGTGAATTCTTTGCAAAGAGGGAATAAACAACTTCATCAGCAATGCCATCCGGGACTTCTCTTTCTCTTGTATTGCTTGAAGAAGCACCAGAAGTATAGCCACCAGAATTACCCTTGTTAGTACTGCTCTTGCTTTGGGAGACAAAAGCAACATTAGCAGCACTGGAAGATGCCTTTGAAACACCTTTGATGTCATGTTCAAAGACCCTAAGGTTGTTGTACAAATCATCAATTGATAAGGTGTCAACGTCATCTTTCATTCTTATGTTCATTGCCACATTCGACCATTCTTTTGGCAATGATCTGAGAAATTTGTGATTTACATCTTCATTAGACACAGCAACACCATGAGCTTCCAACTGAGAGAGGATATGTTGGAACCTATCATATCCTTTTTCCAACCCTTCAGAACTTGTTACAGTGAATGCTTCAAATTCTTGCTTTAGGACAGCCTTCTGCATCTTCTTTGAGTTTGCATTCCCACCAAATCTGGTTCTGATAGCTTCCCAAATTTCCTTGGCATCATCCATCCCATGAAACCTTCTTAAGTGCTCTTTGGGAAGTGCCATCAGTAGTATGGTTTTGGCTTTCCTCTCCTTTTTCACAACATGTATCTCTACAGCAGATACTGCTGGAAGCACCCTTACAACACCATCTTTTCCAACTGAGATTCTCTTCTTTGAATTGCCATTCTAAATTACTTTCCAGACATCATTATCAATATACTCTAGATAATGCTCCATCTCCATAGCCCAGATGCCATACTCGTCCTTCTTCAAAATTGGGAGTTTGATGTTAGATATAGTGGTTGTAGCAGGGATGCTTTGTTGTTGTTGTTTAGTTGTATTGGTTTCTGATGCAGAATCTTCATGTTTTGACACTTCATCATCACTGATATGGTTTGAGTATTCATCACCACCCTTTTGAGACATTGTGCAGGATTGTTTTGAGAATGAGTGTTTGTGGTTTTTGTGTTTCTTCGTACTCAGAGTCCCTCTATAGTATCTGATACCACTTGTAGGTCCACACAAGTTATGGATCTAAGTAGCCTGTGTTATTTAATAGACAACTTGAATAAATCCAAATTGATCTAAGTGAGAAACTCTAAACAGGTTGTTGATTGTTAATGCGGAATCTTAACAATAACAATGAAGAACACAATTTACTAACTTCGTAATTCTATTAATCTTTTCTAAGCTTCACAATGTCGTCTAACACTATATCGTACATTACATAATGCCTTAGGGTTCCTTTTATACTCTAAGGAAAACCCTAGATACAAAACATGTGAAAGGATAAACATATCTTCTAATAAGATAACTTATACGACTATATCATTTCCTAAAATATAGCTAACTATTCTGTTAACATAAACAGACTTAACTAAATACGTCTAAACAGACTTAACTATATAACTATGCCTACCAGACTTAACTTTGTACTGGCAGACTTAACTATGACTTGACTAACACTAACAGACTTAACGAGTACATTAGCAGACTTAAGTCTGTTCTTCTAATAATTCCCAACAGATCCCATATTTAAGGTTCCGATTGGGTTCTTGCCTTGGGGTCACATATGGGGTGTGTTAGTCCCTTGGCCGGTATGGGGATTTCTGCCCCCACCGTCTTCTGTCATCAAAGTTTTTGTGGTAACGGTCATTCCTTACGGGTTGTGATCCTCCTGCATCCTTCCTAGCGTATTCCCCTTTCGGCAGTTTGGTGTTCCAAAAAGCTTCCTCCGAACGAATAAAGTCATCGAACCTTTACAGCATTTCATCGACTGTTTTGGGAATTTTGTCCGAAAACTTCTTCGGCAACTCTGGGCAATGATGGCCATTCATGAAGGAGGAGATCCGCATAATCTTCGGGGCGTCCGAAAAATAGTTCGCCTCACTTACCCACCGTTCTTTGAAGTCCGGGAGGCTCTCATTGGCTTTCCTATGAATTTTGTTGATCTCCGTGAGATCCTTGACACATGCCCTTAGCATACTAAATCTGTTCAGGAATTTCCTCTGAAGTTCGTCCCAACCGTCAATACTTTCGGTTGGCAGCTTATCGAACCAACCTCTGGCCTTCCCGTCCAAATTCTGTTGGAACATTCGGCACCATACAGGCATTGGCCATTCTTCATGATTTCCTGCTCCCGTGAAATGGTTGATGTGGTCATCTGGGTCGGTCGTCCCATCATACAGTTTGAGGTTCGTCAGTATTTTATGCTTGGGGGCAGAGAACTCTATGATCCTTCTTGTAAACGGACACTTTATCACTTCCTTGAATGGTTTGCTCAAGTCGTCATCCGCCACTGCCTTTCCTTTACCGTTCGTCCCTTTTTCGACATTTTCTTCTTCTGTATCCGTTAGATCGTCTTCAAAGTTCAAGAGCATAGGTTTTATCAGATCGCGGTTGCTTTGTTGTTTCAACAATTCCTTGATGGCTAATATTTGACCCTCCATGATGGCTCGGGTGTCCAAGGGGCCAGCACCTCCCCCTCCGGACCCTTCGCCTTCCCCCGAGCGTCCGAGCAGGGTGCTTGGGTTGGGATCACTCATTCTAAGCTTCTGGCAGATTGAACTTGGGTCCTACGGATGGCGCCAGTTTGTTGAGGTAAAATCTTACCCCTGGTTCTACGTGCCCGAATCTTGAGCTATGTGAACCTGAAACAAAGGTAACACACGTTAGCCTCACCTTGAGTTTTATCCCAAGACAAAGCTCCGGTGTGAGGATAAATGTTTGTCCGGTCGGATGAGTGGTATAATAAATGAGAGTAATCAATATGAGTAATAAATGAGGGGATAAGAATTAATAAGTGAGAGGGTAAGAAGTTAATGCCTGTGAATTGAATGTGCTAGGGTATTTATAGCACCTCAACCACTGTACATCTACTGTACCTGACACCATAGGGTGACAAGGAGCCGCATCTACTGTGTCTGACACCATAGGGCGACAAGGAGCCGCATCTACTGTGCCTGACACCATAGGGTAACAAGGAGCCGTATCTATGCACAGTGGCCTATAGGCCACTCTGCATGTACTTGAGAAAACATATCCCGTGAAACCTGGGACGGCTGCACTGTACATGTCTTGGTCTTTCCCAAAGCACTTTATTATTATTATTATATGTATACGTGTAATCCGGACCGGATGATCCGAATGAGGTTCGTCCGGCGTATGTCGTCCGGCATGGGTCATCCGGATACATACACGAACAATCCGCTACATATATGTGTATTAATAACAGAAAATTAAAGTGAAACGGTAGACAGACTTTTATAAAAAAAAATAAAAGAAACGATAAAGAGATCGAAAGACTAATTAGATCACCAACGAAACCTATAAAGAGCGAGACACGTGTTAACAAGCTTCCCTTACAATAACCAAAAATTCAAAATAAGCCGCAAAACGAAATAACCTAAAGCCCCAAACCAGCACCCTTTATTATCCCTTGATTTAACATCCACACTCCCTGTCCTGCAAGATTTGACCAGAAAAGTCAAAAACGCCGGTGGAGATCAGTTGACATAGGAAGTGGGGAGTGATCAATTGTATCTCATCATCTCCCTTGTCTTTTTTAGGGCTTTATAAATTTAAGTTGTATTTTGATACTTAATTTAGTGAGTATAATGCGATTGCTTTTGTACACTTTTATCATATGTTTGTTTTTCATGTCATTTATAGTTTTAATTAATGGGATCAGCATTGCTAGGTTAGTTGAATCACTTTTTTGCCAAACTTTTAAATCCAGATTTTGTTCATTTTTAAAATAGATAAAATGATAGAGCTAGTTTACTTTTAGTAGATATCAAGTTATATACCCAAACCACCACCAACGTGGTTAGACACCATGATGTCCTACAAGAGGTCGTACACATCTTGGTGTTCACGAGGATACCCCGGGTGGGTTAGGCCGTACATGTGAGTCGAAGGCTCACCCATTTTTTATAAACCCAAATGGGATAAGTTTGATTAGTAAAGATGAACCCCAATTACGTAAAACCATACCTTTTTAAAGAGGGCGGAAACTATTAACTAGGATGCTAGTCATGTCTAAACAAAATTATGTTAGTGATTTTGAGTCACTAATGAGATTTAAGTGTAATGGATTGACTTAGATGACCAATGTTAATCATAGTAAATGTTCAACAAGTCGGGGTTGTGTGGAGTACACACTTGTTTGACGTTATTATGGTTATGGATGCCAAGGTACTGCTGGTACATTCAAAGTACTGCTGGATGCCAAGGTACTGCTGGTACATTCAAGGTACTGCTGGTTACATAGCAGTGTATATAACTGCTATAGCAGTTATGGTGCAGTTATGGCTATTCATAAATTACTATTGATAACTGTTAAATGGTTATTATTAGAGTTATGGAGCAGTTATGGATGTACATCAATTATCATTGATAACTGCTAAACGGTTATGGTTGGTCATATGTATTTATGTTGCAACATTCATGTTGTGGAGGAGACTGTGAAATACACAGAGAAATACACAAGGTTTTGGTTCAGGCATAACAAATATAACACATTCAAGTTTCTAACTCTGAGTTTTATCCGATTAAAGATTTCGATAGAACCATCGAAATACTTCAATCTGAAAGTGTTTACACGACTCTCAGATTACTGTTGTTGTGATCATATACCCCGAATCCCCAACAAAGATTGAAGTATTTAGTGATCATGACAACCAGTCAATCCGTGAAAGACATGACGAGCAAGTTTGATAAGTTGGACAAGTTTGAAGGGCAAGACTTTCGTCGCTGGCAAAAGAAGATGCACTTTCTTCTTACCACTCTGAAAGTTGTGTATGTTCTGAGTACACCCAGTCCTGTTTGGTCCGAGGATGAAACTTTGGAAACAACTAGGAAAAGGATGAAGTGGGAAAACGATGACTACATATGCCGTGGTCATATTCTAAATGGTATGTCTGATTCCCTATTTGATGTTTATCAAAACTCTGAATCTGCAAAGGCTCTGTGGGAGTCTCTAGAATCCAAATACATGGCTGAAGATGCTTCTTCTAAGAAGTTTCTTGTTAGTAATTTTATGAATTACAAGATGGTTGATACCAGGCCAGTTATGGAACAATTCCATGAGATGTTAAGGATTCTGGGACAGTATGTCCAACACAATTTGATGATGGATGAAGCCATCTCGGTTGCAGTTATTATTGATAAACTGCCACCTTCCTGGAAAGAGTTCAAACATAGTTTGAAACATAAAAAGGAAGAGTTAAATTTGGTTCAACTCGGAAGTCATATCCGAATTGAGGAAGGATTAAGAAATCAGGAACTTGATAATAATCCTAAAGGAAAGAACCAAATTGGGTCATCTTCTGTCAACATGGTTGAAAGAGATGGAGCCAAGAATTTCAACAACAATAAGAACAAAAGGAAATTCACCAGTGGTGATGATAAGTATGCCAACAAGAAGGCTACTTTGACTTGTTGGAAGTGCAACAAGCCTGGTCATATGAAGAAGGATTGTCGCTCTAATAAGGGCAAGAATGGCGCTGGTTCAAATGGGTCTAAGGATCCTGGAAAGCAACAAGGTTTTAATTCTGGTCTTATGCAGAATTTGTGTAATGTTTTACATTATGTTTCTGTCATTTCTGATGCATTTTATGTACAGGATGATGAAGTTGCTTGGTGGGTTGATTCGGGTGCAACCATTCATGTTTGCAAGGATCTTCGTTGGTTTCAAGAATGTAAATCAATTGAAGATGGATCATTTGTAAAGATGGGAAACGTTGCAACTGAACCAATCAAAGGAATAGGGCGTGTTTTTATTGACATTCACTTCTGGAAAAACTTTATATTTAGATAATGTTTTATATGTACCTGGGATTCGAAAGAATCTTGTTTCTGAAATTGTGTTGAATAAGTGTGGCTACAAACAAGTGTTGGAAAGTGACAAGTATATCTTGTCAAGACATGGGTCGTTTGTTGGATTTGGTTATGTTTGTAATAGCATGATTAGACTGAATTTGGATTATCCTTTGTTTAATGCTTCTACTTGTATGATGTCTTCTAGTAATAGCAATAATTTAAACAAATTTGAATTGTGGCATGCTAGACTAGGTCATGTTCATTACAAGAGAATGAAAGATATGTCTAAAATGAGTTTAATACCTGCTTTTGACATGACACATGAAAGTTGTAAAACTTGTATGTTAACCAAGATAACTAGACAACCATTTAAAGGTGTTAATCGGGAAAGTAAAGTGTTGGATCTCATTCATAGTGATTTGTGTGATTTTCATGCTAATCCATCACTTGGACATAATAAGTATGTAATCACTTTTATTGATGATGCCTCAAGATACTGTTATGTATATCTATTGCATGCTAAAAATGAAGCTCTTGATAAGTTTAAAATTTATAAACAAGAAGTAGAACTTCATAGACAAGGTTTAATAAAAGTGTTGCGTACTGATAGAGGTGGTGAATACTATGATCCTGTTTATTTCCAATCAACTGGTATAGTACATCAAACCACAGCCCCTTATACACCACAACAGAATGGTGTGGCTGAAAGGAAGAATAGGACTTTAAAGGAAATGGTGAACTCCTTGTTATCCTATTCTGGACTCAGTGAAGGGTTTTGGGGTGAGGCTATGTTAACAGCCTGCTACATCCTGAATAGAACTCCAACCAAAAACAACAAACAAACTCCTTATGAAATTTGGACCAAGAAGGTGCCAAATTTGACTTACATGAGGGTTTGGGGATGTAGAGCAGTTGTGAGACTAACTGAACCCAAAAGGAAAAATCTGGGTGAAAAAGGTCTTGATTGTATCTTCATTGGATATGCTGAGCATTCCAAGTGTTATAGGTTTTATGTCATAGAACCTAATGAATATGTGTCTGTAAACTCTATCATAGAGTCAAGAGATGCTATATTTGATGAAGAACGATTTACATCTATACCTAGGCCACGAGGTATGATTCAATCATCATCTAGTAAGATGGTTGAAGAAGATGTTGAAAGTACTGCTGATATAGCTGAAAGTACTGCTGATGCACTTGAAGGTACTGTTGGTGTACCTGGTGCATTTGTTCCTAGGAAAAGCACTAGGACAAGAAAGGCAAAGTCCTTTGGTGGTGATTTTCAACTATATCTAGTTGAAGGAACAAGGGATAAGACTTTATCTCAACATGAATATTGTTTCATTATTGAGGAGGATCCAATGTCCTTGAGTGAAGCAATGGCTTCAAGAGATGTTTCTTTTTGGAAAGAAGCAGTTCAAAGTGAGATTGATTCCATCATGCATAATGATACTTGGGAATTAACTGATTTACCTCCTGGATGCAAAGCATTAGGATGTAAATGGATCCTTAAAAGGAAAATGAAAGTGGATGGAAGCATAGATAAATATAAAGCCAGATTGGTTTATCCAAGGCTTTAGACAAAAAGAGGGTATTGACTTCTTTGACACTTATGCTCCTGTTGCAAGGATTTCCACTATTAGATTATTAATAGCTCTTGCAGCTATACATGATCTGGTTATTCACCAAATGGATGTGAAAACTGCATTCTTAAATGGTGAGTTGGATGAGGAAATTTACATGAAACAACCTGAAGGGTTTGTGATGCCTGGACATGAAGGCAAAGTGTGTAAATTGAAGAAATCATTGTATGGTCTGAAACAAGCACCAAAACAATGGCATCAAAAGTTTGATGATGTTGTCTTGTCTAATGGGTTTTCTTTAAACCAAGCTGACAAATGTGTATATAGTAAATTCAATGCCTCTGGTAAAGGAGTAATAATTTGCTTATATGTGGATGACATGTTGATCTTTGGTACTGACCAAGATCAAGTTGATAAGACAAAAGAATTCTTGTCATCTAACTTTGATATGAAAGATCTGGGGGAGGCTGAGGTGATTCTTGGTATTAGAATCAAAAGAGGAAACAATGGAATCTCTATTTCTCAATCTCACTATATTGAGAAGATACTGGCAAAGTTTAACTTTGCTAATTGTACTCCTGTTCGAACCCCAGTGGATCCTACTGTGAAGTTTCGAAATAATAAAGGAACTCCAGTGTCTCAACTAGAATACTCCAGTGCTATTGGATGCCTTATGTATGCCATGATTAGCACTAGACCAGACATAGCTTTTGCTGTGGGAAAGCTTAGTAGGTATACTAGCAATCCTAATACTCTACATTGGCAAGCTTTGGGTAGAGTATTTCAGTATCTGAAAGGAACCATGGATTATGGTTTGACTTATGGTGGTTATCCTTCTGTGTTAGAAGGTTATTCAGATGCCAGTTGGATTAACAACATGGAAGATCACTCATCTACTAGTGGGTGGGTATTCCTCCTTGGAGGAGGTGCTATTTCTTGGGCTTCAAAGAAACAGACTTGTATTACAAGCTCAACAATGGAGTCTGAATTTGTTGCATTGGCTGCAGCTGGTAATGAAGCTGAATGGCTAAGGAATTTGGTTTATGAAATTCCTTTGTGGCCTAAACCGATATCTACCATTTCTATCAGATGTGATAGTGCTGCTACTTTGGCTAAGGCTTATAGTCAAGTGTACAATGGAAAGTCTAGACACCTAGGTGTTAGACATAGCATGATTCGTGAGCTTATCATGAATGGTGTGATATCTGTGGAGTTTGTAAGAACTCAGTTGAACTTAGCCGATCATTTAACCAAAGGGTTAGCAAGAGATCTCGTGTGTAAGGCGGCTAAGGGGATGGGTCTAAAGTCCATTTAATTAAATCCATGTATCAAGATACCCAATTCCCATTTAACGCAATGTTAAATGCTGAATTCAATGTGGAAAGCTTGTTATGATTGGATTGGAACACATAATTACTTCATCCCATGGTATGTGTTCGGAACTGCAAGATAAAGGAGGTTGAAATTATATTTCTTAATGGTTTTTTGAAAAATTGCATGTGCAGGTGCAAGAGTAAAAAACCACCTATATAAGCATGAAGTTTAGCTGCTTCAAGAAGCTTGGGACTTGGCTTTGATATGCTTATTGAAGGATAGGACACAAGCTAGTAAAATATGTGTCAGGAAGAACAAGTGAATGTGTAAACTGGTGTGTATATTATCTTCATGTATTCACTATGAATAGAAAGAGTTCAATCCTTAGTGACACTCTGATATTCGAATATTTGGAATGCTAATGTACTAATGTGAAATTCAATCGTCTCGATATTTCATTTATGCATCAGTTTGGTGTTTGTTATGTGTTTGCTTTAAGTTAATAAGATTACACTTAAATGGGGGAGGATTGTTAGTGATTTTGAGTCACTAATGAGATTTAAGTGTAATGGATTGACTTAGATGACCAATGTTAATCATAGTAAATGTTCAACAAGTCGGGGTTGTGTGGAGTACACACTTGTTTGACGTTATTATGGTTATGGATGCCAAGGTACTGCTGGTACATTCAAAGTACTGCTGGATGCCAAGGTACTGCTGGTACATTCAAGGTACTGCTGGTTACATAGCAGTGTATATAACTGCTATAGCAGTTATGGTGCAGTTATGGCTATTCATAAATTACTATTGATAACTGTTAAATGGTTATTATTAGAGTTATGGAGCAGTTATGGATGTACATCAATTATCATTGATAACTGCTAAACGGTTATGGTTGGTCATATGTATTTATGTTGCAACATTCATGTTGTGGAGGAGACTGTGAAATACACAGAGAAATACACAAGGTTTTGGTTCAGGCATAACAAATATAACACATTCAAGTTTCTAACTCTGAGTTTTATCCGATTAAAGATTTCGATAGAACCATCGAAATACTTCAATCTGAAAGTGTTTACACGACTCTCAGATTACTGTTGTTGTGATCATATACCCCGAATCCCCAACAAATTAAACCTCAAACTATTTCCTAATACGATTACTATTTGATTTATGGATTTACTTATTTCATATGACATGCTTTTAAACGCAAATAAGATCAAATAATGTCTGAATTTGTAGTAACAATGAAATTATTGTATAAAGGATTTTTAGTTATATTTATTTTTTAATGTTTTTCCCGCGTTTTTAACAATTCATATACGACTCAATATGTCGGGTTATTTCAGGTTACTTTTGTATTGGCTTCTAAACTCGCAAAACAGAAAAGGAATAGTATTTGAAACTTGAAGATGGCAGCTACTGATGGTGCTGGTAAATATCTGTTTTTTCTTAATTTGTAGATTTTCATATCTTGATCTACTAGTAAATATAATCGATTAATGTTATTGTATTAGCCGCCTTGAAACTTGAAAGAACTTCCAAGATCTTTGTTGCTGGACACCGAGGTCTGGTTGGATCTGCTGTTATACGCCGCTTGCAGAACATTGGCTACACGAACCTCATTTTTCGGTCGCATTCGGAATTGGACCTTACCAATCAGTGTGCTGTTAAAACCTTCTTCTCGATAGAAAGACCTGAATATGTCATCCTTGCTGCAGCTAAAGTGGGTGGGATTCATGCTAACAACACTTACCCTGCTGATTTTATCACTATTAACATTCAAATACAAACCAATGTAATCGATTATGCCTATCGTTATGGTGTCAAAAAACTTGTCTTTTTAGGTTCTTCTTGCATTTACCCTAAACACGCACCACAACCTATACCTGAATCTGCTTTATTAACGGGTCCTTTAGAGCCCACTAATGAGTGGTACGCCATTGCGAAAATCGCTGGCATTAAGATGTGCCAAGCCTATAGGATTCAGCACAAATGGGATGCGATTTCAGCAATGCCAACAAACTTATATGGTCCTAATGACAATTTCCACCCTCAGAATTCGCATGTTTTGCCAGCTTTGATGAGGCGGTTTCACGAGGCAAAAGTTTCTGGAGCTAAGGAAGTGGTTGTTTGGGGTACAGGGTCACCGTTGCGTGAATTCTTGCATGTTGATGATTTGGCTGATGCAGTGGTGTTTCTGTTGGAAAACTATTCAGATTTCGGACATGTGAATGTGGGAAGTGGGAAAGAGGTATCGATCAAGGAACTTGCAGAGTTGGTTAAAGAGGTTGTGGGGTTTAATGGAGAGCTTGTTTGGGACTCTTCCAAGCCTGATGGAACTCCGAGGAAGCTTATGGATAGCTCAATGCTTGCTAAGCTGGGTTGGGAACCAAAGATTTCACTTCGGGATGGGCTTGTTGGCACTTACCAGTGGTATCTTAACAATGTGAAGTAGTGATTTTTGTACCGACTTGTTTCTGTTGGGAGAAATTTTGATTGATACTTAAAAGTCTATTATGCTCATGATTATGTTGTATCAACCCCAAAACTTAAAAATGCGAGAAAACTGGTTGGCAATAGAATTAACTAACATTTATGTTACTTTTGGTCTGAGCTCATCTTGTTCTGATCTCTTTATCTGTTACTATCTTTTATGTGTTTATGGTTGCAATATTCCGTATCTGCATGCATGATATTTTGGTACGGTTTACTCTTGGATTCTAGCATTTATTTAAGATGAAAGTTTTAGGCCAGTACAATAATAACTAATATCGGAAAGAGATGTATATATGGTATGAGTGATCTCAGGCCTTTAGAAGGAAATACCACAAATATATAAAAGTGCATACAAACGTAGGCATCTAGCCTTGCTATTTAGTTATGTAGCGAATGACCACCACCAGGACTGTGGCCACGGTCTGTACTAGACAGATCAATCTGAGAAGCATTATCCACTGTTTTTGATTGGCCATCAAGCATGTGTTCTGTAAAAGAATGGCCTGCTACCGGGCTCTTACCTGGCGTTGTAGGTCGAAAGCCATTGGTTACTTGAGGTTTTGTAACTCCACGTCCTTCACTCTTGGTTGGTCCCTGACCATGTGGTGAGAAAACTACTTTCTTTACTGCAACATGAAAACCTTTGACATTTTGATCTTTGTGGCCATAAATAATATCTTGTTTCATCATGTATTTTAGTGGCCTTCCCTCGGCCATAAAGATCATTTGACATATGAATATGAAAATAAGAATGAGCGATGAGTATGTTGGGAAGTGAGCCATGACCAGACTACTATGGACAAGCTTTGAAAAATCTTGTGTTTGTTTTTACTGAACTGTGAAGCACAATGGATGCTGTGCTATGAATGTAGCCTTCTGTATTTATAGTAGTATTTAGGAGGTAATGATATCAGGTCAGAGTTGAGAAATTATAAATTGATGGTCTGCAGTCTCTTCTGAGACCAATTTTTTAGTATATTTGCTGAAATTGTGAATATTTTAAGCCTATAGTGGTCTTTGACTGCTTAGTGGCCTTTGAAGTTGCTCAATTGTTCCTTTAATTAGTTGATGGTTGAACAGGTGTTGATACAATTATGTATTTGTATACTAGACAGAATGGCTTAGATTGTTAGCTTATGAAATCCATATATTTATTTCCACCATGAGATGATTCTCTTGTACTTCCCACCAAGTTATGTTTATTGTTTCATAGCTGTTATTGATATATACTATAAATTTATTTTGAGCTCTTTAGGTAAAAAATTTATTTTGATTGTTGTCTGCAGTCTGCAGCACATAGTTAGTTTATGCTGCATAGAATTTTAATCTTTACACTTGTCCATTGTTTATAGCACCCTTCCCAAGTTTATATGTATTAGTCCGATTCGATATTTCTCTTTTGGACGGTGGTGTGATGGTATATCATAATATATCTGATTATTTTCAGTGAATTGCACTTTGAGGTTTGGATATTCTAATGAAAGCTGCCACTAACCATAGAAAAAAATTGATCGGCGACAGATGGGTGATATATGGAGCCATTGATTTGACCATATATGATTACTCCAAGTAATAAGTATAGACACCATTTGATTTGTATATTTGGCGTATGTGAGTAGTATAACAATCGCATGACTTTCCAAGCTGAATGATAGGATACTGCGGCTGGACTTAGCTTATATATATAATAACTTCAAATCCAAATATACGGATATCCACCTTAATCAGTATTCAATATACCATCAACGCATTTGACAGAAACTCAATTTTACCCCGTTAATATTCCTGTACCAGAGACCTACTTTATTTTGTAAATCATTAATAGGCCGAGTTTTCTATTTGCCTTGTATGAAGTTGGTGGTCGAGAATAAAAGAAGAAATTTGTTATAATATATTAAATCCACCAAATCTCTGTAGGCCCTGCCACTTCTCTTTGCTGTTGAAAGCAACTTACAGATTGTTTAGCAAAGCGAAAATGCATGAGTCAACCTCGTTTATAGTGGAGACTTTCCCATTAGGACATCGTTCAGTTGGCTCCTCAAGTCTTGGAACACTAACCCTCTGGCCGTCTTTCTCCCACTAGACTTAGAAAAATGGCAATTGTGTTAATGTTTTAATGGAGATAAAGGGATAGCATGATTAATCATGCTAGGTGGTCATTCACAGAGAGGGAGGCAGTAGTGCTTAAACTTTTAAGAGGACGTGTGAAGGTCAATTGGATGATAGTGAGTTTGAATGATTGGCTCGTCTTTGTGCCTTTTGAATCATGATGATTTAACATCTAATACGAGTATATTATATAAACTTGTAATAAACTGCGTACAACACTAGCACAGTAGCACTAGTGTGAATCAGCAATATACCTTGATAAGCACGAAGAATAGATACAGTGATCGTAACTAGAAATTACTCAGGAATTTAATAGAAATTTGAGTCTTCACAAAAAGGATAAAAAACAGAGAACTTGATTAAATACAAAGGGAAAAATCTTTAAAAAAATACGCAACTTACGTGAAAATTTGTTTAATTTACCGAACAAAATTTTTGTAGAAATTCACACATATTCTTCACAAAACACCCTTAAAAACGCAGAAAATGACTTTCCCAGCCGGTTTCGTCCATCTCAGCCGGTTGTGCCACGTTGGGTTTTATTTTATTTTATTTTTTTTACTTTCCACATGTACCTAAACAAATAATATATTTACCCCTAACCCCACTTTACTCTTTTCTCTCTTTCCGTCTTCTTCTTCAATCCCATGAACCCTAATTCAATTTCTCCAAATCACACAAATTGAGACGCATAGTTACAATTACGTTCTTGTAATGGCTTCATTTACTTCATCATCTCGTTATTATTGAAGGAGATATAGCAAAGAAAAAATTGCTCGTATGACACATTGTAGTTGTAAGTTCCTAATCTATGAACAAGTCGCTTGGACTCCTGAGAATCCTGGTCGAAGATTCAAAGGATGTCCCACACGTGTAAGTTTCCAACTTGTAAGCATATTCATAACTAGTTTCTATTGCTTCCTAATGAATTATGTTTACTGGACTTATTTGCATAGAATAAGGATAAAAAAATGTGATGTTTATGGATTTCTCGATGATGAATTACCTTCACAATACTACAAGGACCTTGTGTACAAGATGTATAAGGACAACCAGCTTTTGGAGTGCAAGCTAGACAGCCTTACCCACCAAGATGATGCTGAAAACCAAGTTGCAAACAACTCAACATGTGAACTACCCATAGAAGTCATTTTCAAAGATTTGAATGAGTTAAAGGTCAACGGTAAAGTGTATGACATTCTGTTGGTTGGTTCCACTTCTTTTATCATTGTGCTGATGGTTTTGATTGCATATGTTATTGTGGTCTCCATTAGAAACTAGTTGTTGGTGTAATCTAGTATGAAGTAGTGATTTTCAAGTTGTTAAGTAGCTAATCTTGTGTAATCTAGTATCAAGTAAAGATTTTCTAGTATGAAGTACTGAAGCAATGTAACGCACCATTTTTTTGGTTCTAATTGATGAATGGTAACTTATGTTCTGTTATCTAAATTGTAAGAATCTAAGATACACCATCTTGTTTATAAGTTGTATTTTGTATGTCATAAACTTGGGTTTTGGTTACATTTTGGTGTTCTTCCAATTTCACCAAATGCACATACCAAATTATCCTATACTATGTAGCCAACAAAATTGAAACATGATGTGCCAGATCTGTACAACCAATATCACCAAATGAACATAGCTGCTATATTTATACATTCACAAATTCATCCAAACCTGACCAAACTTAAGTCAAAAGCAGTTTAACAAAATGTGTTATTTCATCACACAAATTCATTCAAACCTGAACAACAAATTGTGTTAATTTAAACCTGAACACATAAACAGAATGACAAAAACTTATATCAAATTGTGTTCTTTCATAACATCAACATTTTGTGCAAAGCACCTTACAATGTTACAAGAAGAACACAGCCCTCATAGTTACTGTACATAGCCCTTCTGTGGACAAAATAGGGCTCAGTAGTGGCATGAAATGCAGCACTACTTTACATATGTTACATGTCACATTAGTGGCAATAATTGCAGCACCATAGTACTTTCCTACGCTAACTACATTAGGCCCTTCCATGGACAAAATATGGCAACATAATTACACATACACATGATTGTACCTACTGTTTTTAAGCACATAAAACATGTAAACAAAATATGTGCAATCTTACTTGATGTTAATTTTACTAGTCAAGGACTATTTCATTGTCCACACTTGAACCTGGTCCATTTACAGGTGCAGACAGTTTCTTTTGTAGTACTCTTTGACTCATCCTTGGTGGTATCATTTGATGCGCACCTGATCTTGTTTTCCTTGCAATGGATTTCTTTCTTGGAGTATGCCTTGGTTCTTGTGGTGCTGCTGATCTTGTTGGCATTGGAAGGTCTGTGTTTGTTGGAGTATGCCTTGGTTCTTGTGGTGCTGCTGACCTTGTTGCTCTTGGAAGGTCTGTCTTTCTTGTCAATATTCTTGGCAAACCAGTGCTTCCCCCTATTTTCGGTGTGGTTCCTCTTCTTGGCAAACCAGTTGATGTTGTATCTATTGGAATGTCTGGGTTGCTTGCTTTTTGAGGTGCAGAAGTCTTAAATGATGTGGATCCTTTCTTTAATGATGTGGTTTGTTTGGCAGGCTTCAATACTCTTGTTTCAACTATTTCACTTTGCGCCGCTTTCCTAGATCGTGTTAAAATATTCCCGCTCACCCCAACTGATCCACCAACTTGCGATTGTTGTGTACCTACATTCACATTCAGTATGTCAATGTATATTCTAGTAAAGAAACATAAAGTTGGTATTTCTATTCTAACTGATTTGTACCTGCTATGTTTTCGGCATTAGTATCTGCTTATGGTGTGCGGGGCATTGATGAGTTGAATTGTTGTTCATCCTCAATTGTATCTGAGGTTGCACCATCCATTGCCAACCAAGTTCACATCCTAAAAACCCTCTCAGCGGGTAGAAGTCTACCAGATTTTGTTTTCCCTCCTCTCATCTTCACGTGTCCTATCTTACGACTCCCACCAAACTTATTACTCATTCTTCCCATATAAAAAACTCTTCCATCACTAAACCTCCCTCTTATATTTGTAGCTCCCATTTCAAACTCATTAATGTCATTGTTCACAAACCTAGGAATATCATGGTCATCAACTAAATTAGGCTCTACGTTCTGTTTCTTTTTCGGCCTTCCTGGTTTTCCTTTTTCTCTAGGGACTGAAGGTGTTGGTTGTTTATGACATCCCTTTTTATTATGGCCAGTTTGCCCACAGTTTTGACAAGTCATTACAACACCAACCTTACTAATCCTAGTCCCCGATGGTTCATGGCTTGCCCTGACCCTCTTTTTCTTAGGCCTACCAAGCATTGACTTTTTAATGGGACCCAAAATCCTAGAAAGGTTACTACAATCTGGCCAAAAGTCAATGCTATCAACAAGTTTCATGTACTGGCTATAAGTTAACATATACCTAGCCTTCCTAAAACAATCTGGAACGTACTCCTCAACCATCTTATTCAATTTAAAGATACAAGCTATGGCATGGGTACAAGGCAAATCTGAAATCTGTCACATTCGACAAGAGCATTTTCTATTGGGCTCATCAACCTTGAAAGCATCACAGCCCTTCCTAACTTCAAATTTGTTTCCACCACTTGGTATTACATGCCAAAACCTACGAAAGAATAACTTATACACATTATTGTTATATTCAACACAATTAATTTAGTTAAGGGATAAGTTTACCTTTGTTGATCCTTAGAAATTTCCAATATCTTTTGAATGTTTGGGCATATATCACCAGTCCACTTTTCCATCAACGATCTCATAATATTCATTCTCTCAATTACAATGACTCGCATGGACTCCAACATTGTTATAATTGGTTTGTGTCTTACACTAACCAAGACTGAGTTGAAACATTCGCTAAAACCATTCTCCACTGCTTCACAACATACGCCTTCCTTGAAAAATGCTCGTGACCAACTCTTAGGATCTTTTTTCACCAAAAATTCATACGCTCTTGGATTGGCTCTCTTGATTTTTTTCCATAATATTGTTATGCTGTTTTTGGTATGATGCTTTGGAAGCTGCCCAGAATAGGCCTCTAAATTCTACACCGTTGAATTGTTTTCTGAACCCTTCGTATATGTGGCGAGCGCATTGTCGGTGCTCTGCAAGTGGCATAACTTCCTTCACAGCTTCAATCAACCCCTACGACAACAGGTTAAACACATATTAGATTATAAACAATTTCATTTTTACTGTTTCAGTGGTATACAAGAATCAATTATAATAAAAAGATGTACCTTGTGCTGGTCAGACATGAGTGTCACACCATGTCCATTTGGTATCTCCAAATCGTCACCCAATAAGTTCAAAAACCAGCTCCAGTTGTCTTTGTTCTCGACTGTTACAACAGCCCATGCCACGGGAAATATGTGGTTATTTCCGTCCCTACCTACTGCCGTCAATATCTCCCCTGGTTTGGTTTCTTTAAGAAACAACCATCTAAAGCTAGAATCCTACGACAACCTAATTTCCAACCTTCCTTCAAACCATTGAAGCATACATACATTCTGTCAAAGTAAGTCTTCTCATCCGGATTCACTGTCACACCAATTTTGACTGTACTACCAGGGTTTGAGTCTACTAATGCCCTTGCGTATGACCTAAGCATACCATAATGATCCTGGATAGTAGCATCCATTTCGTTCAATGCAAGTATCTTAGCATTCTTACACTGGGTACGAGTTACTTTGCATTTGTATTTCTTAAAAACTAGTTCCGCTAATTCATTGATAGTGATTCTAGGATTCATCCTAATCTTATCACCAATTCCCTTCCTAGCCATTTATAAGCAACTAGCCTCCCAAATTGAAAATTTCTAACACATATGTGGGTATCACGTAAATATATAACCTGAAATGTAGCTTCCCCTTGCAACATCTTCCCGTAACACCTCCAAGGGCAATCTCTGTTGCCGGCTTTCTCTGAAGGGTACTTGTTGAAATTTTCCCTTTTGCCCTTACTTGGATCCCTCAGCTTCTCTTTCCGTTGTCCACATATGGCTATGACATCTTTTTTTGTTGTCCGCTCAAGCCATAGTGAGTACCCGTTTGCCAACGCATAATAAGTAAGGCACTCTTTAAAACTGCCGGCATTTGGGTACTTCTCTCCAAGCTTTGAATACAAGAAAACAATAATTAAAGTCAGATTTTTAAACGTAGACATAACATACTTGGTAGACATAAGATAAAAACAAAATGTATAAGTCCTACCTTTGGTTTCTTCAATCTCCAATGAGTTTGGTCATCATGAATAGGGTAGTTGTCATCCTTTTTTGAATTCTAAACAGCGGCAAAAGGGTTTGTTATGTCAACTCCATTACCCCTTAACTTCTTCATTAAAGATGTCATGTACTTCTCATGCTCCCTTACTAACAGGCCTAAATTAAAAGAACCAGAAATATCAGAGTCATCAGAAGACTCATCATCACGTGCCTCTTCTGCATCTTGATCATCAGGAGTAGTGTGTTTGCGCTCAAAGTTACGCTTTCTCAACTGAATGACCTCGTTGTCCCCATTACCTAAGTAATCGTAAGACTTATCAGACTCACAAGATGACTCGTAAGACTCGTACCCAGAAGAGTCGTTATCACTCGTATCAACATTCGTATCAACATTGTCTTCACTTTCACTTTCTAATGGCACATGATTGGTGTTCTCCCTAATGCTTATACCACTACCCCTACGAACATTTTTTGTAGACTTTGATGTTGCCTTGTCTTTAGCTGTCATAACAGATTTCCCCTTATCTAGTTTCTTCTGCCTAGCGAGAACCACTTCATCAATGTTCTCATCTGAACAATCCTCATCATGATTATCATTTTCAACCGTATTCTCTACAACCTCAACAGTTGCAGCCCTTTCCCGAATAACATCATCTTGAACCTCATTGTTCTCCTGCCTATCCTCCATAACGATATCAGCTTCGTCATTTGCTACATGGGTAGCCTGAATAACCTCATCAACAACTACATTGTCCGCAAGGTTATCCCCTTCAACAGTGTCCTCCTTATAAACCTCATCCTCGGTGAGGAATGGGTAATCATAAGCATGCTCATCTTCATGATTCCACACTCTAGTGAATGTAACCTTACCCTCAAAGTCTTTTCTAAGTGGCCTATCCTTAAACGGGGGAGAAGACCTTAAGTATGGACTCTGTGCTTCTTCATCAGCCCAAGCAACCAACTCATCGACAGACATATTACCTGCATCCTTTTTCAGCTTATCATGTTGCCTTTTTTTCGATGTAACTTCTGAGTCTGAACTTTCTAAACACAAGTTCTGGTGGTAATAAGGTGCTAAATTTTGGGGGAAATTTTGGAACCGACAAAAATAAACTATTTTGAGTTAAATTAATTCAAGTGGGGTAAGAACAAGTTAAAATAAAGATGGAATATACCTTATGTCTGGTCTAATTATGGAATGCACCAATCAATTCGGTCAATTACACGTGCGTTAAGAATTAAGGTTTGGTTTGGACCACTTGAGTTTGAGAGTGACGTTAGAAGAAGAATATGTGGGGTAGAATGAGGATAAGGTAGGAATTTAATATTGGAACCTCGTACCTTTATGCACATGTGCAGGAAACATGGAAAAGTGTGGTGGGGATGGTGAAGAGTGTGCCAATATTCCAGGATGGAATTAAACAAAATGTGTTTTTGATAAAAAAAAACTTGTAACCGGCTGAGAAAGTCAAGATGTGCATTTTTAAGGGTCTTTTGTGGAGAATATGTGTGAATTTCTACAAAAATTTTGTTGGGTACGTTAAACAGATTTTCATGTAAAGTTGCGTACTTTTTTTAAAAATATTTCCCAAATACAAAAATCAGGTTCATTAGTATATTTTTCATTTGGACTGTGTAATTATGAGTTACACTGCATTTTATGGTTATTGGTTTAGTTTATTCTTTTAGCAGCTGCTCAGGAAACACACTTGTGCTTTTACAGCAAATATTACCTTACACGAGGTTATCTTTTTTTTATTTGCTGTTACTATTAGATAAGAAAAATAGTTTGAATAGCTGTTAAGTAGAGAAATGTTTAAAACAATCAGATAATAGAAGAGTTGAAACCTAGATATGCATTGTCATTTACATTTCTGAATATACATATTTAACTTGTTTGCTACCGCAGTTAGTGAGCTACTAACTAAAAAAATAATACCCCCACTCCACAAGTTGTTGGATAGATGTATAATCAAGTTATGTGATTGGGCATGAATCAGTAGTCAGCTGTAAGATATTTCTCGTACATAGTTCCACTGAGAGTCTTGTTGACTTCGTCCCAGTTGTCAATATGTTCTGATAATGGTCCTTTATGTATTTTCACCTGTCGGCTATTTAGTCTCATCCGCGGTAGCTTCAGAAAGTCTTCGATTTGTATAAGTTTCTACGTTCATTCGTATGATGAAATGAGTATGAAGGTCATAAAAGACTTGGGAGTTAAAATATTTATATGTTTTTTACTTACAGAAGGCTTCTTGATGAGATCTTCATAATAGACTATGATGTGTCTCGTGTTATTGTAGTACTTGAGTGCCTTTATAGCGGTTGATTCCATTTCTCCCAAATTGGATTCCAGTGATGTTACATTGAGCACGGGTTTGTATTTTGATAGCGTTATAGCCTAAATGCAATGTTAAAAGTAGAATATTGACTCACATGTGTTTGTCCCTGTCACTTTTTAAAGTCGTAAGCCTAAATCCTTAGTTGAAAAAATAAAAGGTTGTGTACCTCTTCGTGTGAGTGTACATGAGATACATGAATGCCATTTAGAAGTTTGGCGTCCCTATCAAATGAATTTGCAAGGATTGATACCAATCTACGAAGCATATTTCTTCTTAAGAAGAAGATAACGAAAACACCCCTCTTAGTGAAGTAGTCTAGAATCTCTTTAGGGTGCTCCATCAAGCCCTAAATCGTCAAGAATGTTTAGAAATGACATGGACAGAATGGTAAATTTTTGCACTATCAATTGAGAATGAAGCTAAAATTGTACCTGATTAAGCATCCATTTGAAGCCAATTGCTGCAGAACACTCATTTTTGGACGAACTAGTCACCAGGTCCAAATTGTAAACTTTATCGAGGGTGTTTATAATCGATGAAACATTTTGTCTCCTGTCCTTTTTACCAAAAATCTCACCATTGGAGCTTACATTCACATGACTGTTCAGTAGAGTTTCGAACCACCCGCTTCCTGATCGTTGCATAGACATAATCACAAACAAACGCACAGGATTTCTAGCACATTCAAACCTTGCAACAAAAGCATTCTTGTTAGGGGTAGTAGTACTTAAACTATCTAACAATATTGGTCTAAAGATTTTACCTATCGAAAGTTTCAGGTTTCGGGTAATGCAAGTAGGCAGTTTGAGACTGATAAACGACATTGTTACGATGAGGTCTCTCGATTACTTGAAACTCAACATATTCTCGCTTTTTCTCGACGTGTGTTTGTCTCAAATAAGTAGAACATACATAAATACCACATATCATTGCACATGCGAGTACCAACAACCTGAGTACCCCCAAAGACATATTTCGAGATTTCAGTACTATGGCACCCTGTTGTACATACAATGATCAATAATCTTCGATGTCAATAGCTAAAACAATCAAGTTTGGATATAGGACCACATCAAAATGCACATATTAAAACTAAAAAAGACAACCTGGGACCTATAAATATTAACCCCTAACATGACAATCCACATGAAGGTTCCAAGGTATAGCCATGCATTGCCGTTCAAAAAAAAAATAAAAAAAAATAGGTACAGCCATGCATGAAATGAAAACTTAAACAAGTTTCCATCGTTATGTTTCCATTGTGACTGCTAACCACTTTATCTATCAAAATATGTCACTTACGTGCAACGAACAAGTAACAAGATAACTTATGCTCTAAACAAACCATACATCAATAAAAGTTCTAGTAAAACTACATTTCGAGGTAATTTACACGAAAAGTTACATTGCCGAACACATCATCAAAGATACCTTGCACAACAAATTGATGAGTTCAGCTGATGTAATGATTACGATGATCGCAAATTATATGCAAAATAAACCTTAAAATTGTTGGAGACATATGAGAATTGAGAAAGAATGTGAGTGGGAAGAAAGTCAAGAAACTATGGTTCTCTTAGGAATGATCAAACTGATTAATAAAAAATGAAACAAACAGCTAAGAATTTGATCCTTTTGGGACTCACTAGTCACTACATTATATTAAATCTTGTATCTATTTGACTAACTCTAGTGAATTTCCTAAAAAATGGCGATTATTCTTAATTAGTTAGATGAATTCAAGGTTTGACTTTCTTTAATTGTTGGAAAGTTTTGGTGATAACTATGTTATCAATGAGAAAAATTAGCTCAGACTGAAGATTATTAATTAATTCGTAATTCAATCTTGTATGAGTTAACTAGTATAAGTTGATGATTTTTTATGTAAGTTCAGAATTAAAATAGAAAAAGGAAATTAGCTAAATGTTTTCTTTTTTAATATATTTTCCCTTTTTTAAATTGTTAAGATCCTTTTCATTAACTGCCAAAGAAAGCTTGTTAACTAAAGAGGTTGTGTTTCAATGGTACCCATGTTATGTGAGTAACTCCCTAACTAAATGGTTTTAGGTTCAAGTCCTGCTTATGATATGTTAGATAGATTTGTGGTATAAATATTGTGAGATAGTTAAAATTGCCATTCAAAATAAAGTACTCCATAATAAATAAATAAAACTTGTTAGAATCTTCTTTTTATATATTTTTCAACAGAGAACTTTGTTAAGTTAATAGTTACAAAGACATAATTACCAATGTTTGAACTTTGAATTAGGTGTTCATGTCAGCCCATTTTTACTTATTGGGCCGTGACTACAACTGATATGGGTACCCATTTTGAAGTTATTAGCCCTGTTTAAACCACTACTAATCCGGATCCGATCCATTGTAAAGTATTTTCGAATATCCATACAAAACAACAATTAAATGAAACTGCTTGGTTTTAAACATTTGGAGAATATATATAAAAGTTCACCTTTGCATATCCATACAAAACAACAATTAAATGAAACTGCTTGGTTTTTACCATGATCAAGTCATATATTTATTTCTAAATATATAAAAATATGAAAATAAGAGTAAATACATAGTATTTGGTTTTCCTTCTGAGGATGTAAAGTTGTTGCTAGGAGGAGTTAAACATAAAGTTTGATAATATAGCATGGCTCATCGTCTATGAAGTTCATTAAAAGGAAGCAATTAAGTTAGATAAATGTTTGTAGACTTGATAACTTTGACATAGCAAACGAATCTCCTTCGTATAATTATTAGACTTCCGATACATCGCCGTTCAAATAAAAAGACTAGTGATACTTTACTATTTCATGTTAAGGTTAGAAAACCAAACCCAAACTCACATAAGTAAATGACCCTGAAAAATAGCAAATATGACTAACGAATACAAGGACAACACAAATGAAACGATTATTGTAGATCAATATATCACATTACTTGAATTTCTTGTCTGAGATGATTGCAATATAAGAGCTGTTCTTCTTTTGCCTCTGCAATCTTTTGGCTCATTAGAAATTCAGCTTCATCAACTAGCTAATCAACGACCAATCGATGAAAGATGTGTATTATACTAATATAGGACGAGATGTAGATTGTAGTAGAACTAACGCTTACCAAGTTTTCAACAATTTAAATGAAAACCATGATTTTTGTACTATTTATGTTTCCTACTTGTTTTTCATCCAACTTCTTGCTAAATTCTTGCTACCGACTATATAATCATACCAAGTCCTTCAGACTCAGTGTGTTCCTTACAGCAACTCACTTGTCGTGTCCGAGGAAAATAACTTGCTAATATTAAATTCACTATTAAACAATTGCACACATTACACAGAATCTCTAATAATACAAAATTCAACGTTCCCTATAACAAAACTAGTTTACAACCCGTATATCAGATAAGCATTCACGGTACTCATTTTGGTTAAGCTAAAATGTAGTTTGCTCACAAAATTTCTTCTGCAAAACAGAAGTGTAAAACATTCTACTATATATCTGTAGATAATATGAAATTAATATCTTTATTATAATCTTATTTGCAAAAACTAAAACAAAACTAGATGAGAATATGAGACTCAGATCTCAGATGTAAAAAGCAATATCTTTTTCTCTTTTAGTGAATGCCATCATTTGCCTTTTTAAAATGAGCAAACATTTTTGGGACCGCTCCTTTTCAAAAGTGAGAAAATAATTTTCAGTAACTCTTAGGATTTCAAACTTATAAATGATGAAAAAAAAAATACATAATCTATAAACTACTATAGTAACATAGCTGTTAACAAAAATGTGTTATTAGATATCTCATGATCACAAATACGAGTTTGTACTGTAACAAAGAAGTGCTATAGTCCAAAAGTTAACTAGGATTAGAAGACAAATATTACACTTTTCGTGCCCAGAAACAAAAAACTCTCGTATATGTATTTTGTGAAAGAAGATAGTGTTGCATGACATATCATATTAAAACACATAAACATCAAAGAACACATGCGGAAGCGTAGGAACAATGACATGTAATTAGTTAACCGAATTTAAAACGTATGCGTACCTTTTGATTCAAGCAAAACAAGAATCAATTCTTCAACAATCAACGATCAAGAACCCTAATTAGGGTTAATATGGATTATAAGAATTAACCCTTACCGTTTTGTAATTCAATCCAAGATACTAATAATAGTGTGTTAGTATCACGTTCTTGTACACACGTACTAATACCGAATTAACGTTATGCTAGTAAAAGAACACAAATTAAAACCAAACACTTTGTTTTGAAAACAAATTCGATCGAATCCCTTAGGAGGGGGTTTGTACGATCGGCTATAACAAAAGAAAACAAGAGAGAAACTTTGTGTAACACCCCAACCCGAAAATGGTAGAAGTATCACATTATGGTGGCATATCAGAACATACATAATAAAAACGCAAGCGGAAGTCTAATCATAAATACCAAAATGTAAGTCAACATGACTTAAAAGAAATATATAAGTTCCATGATCCAAAATGAAAGAAACATAAACCAAGTCTAAATAATGAAAACATAGTCCAAAGCTATGAAGTCTAGGGTAGGTAAGTCCACACATAGCTCCTACTCTCAGCCCAAAGATAGCCCAGCTCCCAACTTAATAACCTGCCGCGGAAGAAAAGAAATGCGGCTGAGTTTAAAAAGCCCAGTGAACAGATATATATAACAAAGTACTGAAACCGAAAATGAGAAATACAGAATAAAGTGCATTGTGGAATAATAGAAGGTATAACATAGGTGTATCAAAGGTGTAAGGGTTGTCAGAAATCTACCACGAGCCCAGAAGCATATCATATCATAAACATCATAATCATGGTCTTCATAAATAACATAAGTAACATAATGGAGTAGCTAGCTCCCAAAAATGTGAAGGGCATGTATTGCACACAATACCAATCACCAGAATATAGCATATAACATAACAGATCAGATCTATGATGCATCTATA